>RJWJ010005372.1:0-68797 GCA_004363605.1 Indri indri
TGAGGGCATGATAACTCACCTCTCAGAGGCTTTGGTACATTGGCTGAGGGCCTCACCAGCCTCACCATGGTGGCCCCAATGGTGCGGTTCTCCCTAGGGTTCCCAAGTGAGTCAGCTGAACTCTGGTACAACTTCAGCATGTACTCCAGTTGGGGTCCTAGGAGCTGTGGCTTCCTCTGCTGCTTGCCAGGAGCTTCTTCTAGCAGCTCCCTAATCAGAGGCCAGCTAGGGTCCTCAGCCAGGGGGGCAACCGCAGGCTGCCCTACCTTTGCCAACTTGGCCCTGTGTTCCATGAAAAGCACCAGTTCCCAAAGAGCAAGGATGCTAAGAATGCTGAGGAGGACCATCTTGAAAGGCTTGGTGTTCAGCGACAGGCTCCAATCTTAGCCTAAAGGATGTCACTCTCATCCGTTTCTCTGACACAGGTAAACTGTATCTTGGCTTCACAACCAACAAGGATGAGTCTAGAAAAAAAAAAAAAAAGTAAGGCTCTATGTTGTTTCCCCTGGGAGGATCTCCTAAGCCAAAGGAGGTCTCCCAACTTGACCCTTTGAATCAAAACAGAAAGTGAGACAAGGCAGCATGAGAACAAGGGCTGAGAACAAGATACTGCTTATTAAAAGCCTGAGGTAAGTTCAAAGGAGAGGTCCATTCCAGGACCTACTCCGTTACCTTACCCACAAGGCTGAAGGAAAGCAGCATCATGCTACTCTACTCCACAGCCTTATAAGCAGTCCCTTAATAGGTCCTTAAAGGGCCAGAAGCCTCCTACTCCCATCCAACTTCCATACCTCTAACAGAGCATTTCCCAAAATATGGTCTCCTAATAATTTGCAATGAAACTATCTGGGGTGATTGTTAAGAATGTAGACTCCTGGTCTGGACCAAAACACAGACTCACTGGGGGTGGTTTCCAGAAATCTGGACCTTAAGAAGTTCTCCAAGGAGTTCCTATGAACACTAAAATACGGAAATCACTGAGTGAGTATGGCTGTTGGAGCTCGAAGAGATGTCTTAACAGTGGTTCTCAATGTTGACTGTACATTGAAATCACCTGGGAAGCATTAACTATTATGGATGCCATAATTATGTACACTCCCTAGACAGTTCCCTCCCTAGAGATTCTGATGAAATGGGTCTGAGGTGTTACCAGAGTATCAAGAGTTTTTAAATTTGCAGGTGATATCATTTTTCTTTTCTTTAACATAATACATGTTTATTTCAAAGATTCAATCTGTGAAAAATTATACAGAGAGAATGTGAACACGTATTCCAAATAAAACTTCAGAGAGTTGTTGTGAGGGTTGTATTATATGCAGTAATGTACAAGTAAGGGATATAAAGAGATGATGCACAGTGGCAAAACCTGAATGGCCAAAATGTATGAAAAGATGTAACAGAAATCAGAAAAATAAAACTGAAAACCACATAAAATATGAGGTCATTAAATATGAAATATTCAATTTTAAAACAAGTATAGTTTATTATATCTCAAACAAGAAGCAGTACAATTAATCAGAGTATGCACCTAAACTATTGACAGAGTGTTGCCATCTTTACAGTAGCTTGTTATGCCAGCAGTGAAGAAGCCTGGACAGCAAGTGGTGATGAAATCGCCAAAGGCATTATCCACAACTTGTTGAGAATTGAATATTGAATATTTTTCCTGTAAGAATTGGCTCAAGGCCTGGAAGAAGTGCTAAGTAGTTGGCACAAGGTGTGGTGAATATGGTGAATGATGGAGTTTCCAAGTCCAGATGCTGTAGTTTGAGTAGCGTTATTTGCACAACATGTGGTCAAGCGTTGTCTTGCAGGAGGATTGGCCTGTCTCTATTAACCAATCTCAGCTACTTAATCACAAACATCCTCATCATTTCATCCAACTGTTTGCAGTAGATGCCCGCTATAATCAATTGACCAGGTTTCATAAAGCTGTAATAGATAATACCAGCGCTGGACCACCAAACAGGCACCATTAGCTTTTTTGATGACTACTCAGTTTTGGACTGTGTTTCAGCACTTCATATTTATCCAGCCATTGTGCCAAACACTTGTGATTGTCAAAAGTAGTTCATTTTTCATCACGCGTATCAATATGGTGTAGAAATGGTTGGCCTTTGTGTCCTGACATCAAAGAAAGCCAAGCTTCAAGATGATTTCCCTTCCGACGCTCCTTTAATTCATGCAAAACCCATCTATCCAGCTTCTTTACCTTGCTGATCTGTTTCAAATGGTCCAATATTATTGGAATAGTAACATCAAATCTTGTCGCTAATTCACATATAGGTTGAGATGGATTCACCTCCACTACAGCTTTCAGCTCATCATTGTAAACCTTGGTCTCAGGTTGGGGACGTGGCTCATTTTCAAGATTAAAATCAGCAGGACAGAAGTTCTCAAATCATCAACGTACTGTGCATTCATTAGCCACATCCTTCCCAAACACTTCGTTGATATTTTCAGCTGTCTGCGCTGCCTTGTTTCCACAACAGAATTCATATTCGTAAATAACATTAATTATTTTTTTGTTTTTTTGAGACAGAGTCTCACTGTGTTGCCTTGGGTAGAGTGCCATGGCTTCAGCCTAGCTCACAGCAACCTCAAACTCCTGGGCTCAAGCAATCCTTCTGCCTCAGCCTCCTGACTAGCTGAGATTACAGGCATGTGCCACCATGCCTGGATAATTTTTTCTATATATTTTTAGTTGTCCAGCTAATTTCTTTCTGTTGTTAGTAGAGATGGGGTCTCGCTCTTGCTCAGGCTGGTCTAGAACTCCTGACCTCAAACGATCCTCCCGCCTTGGCCTCCCAGAGTGCTAGGATTTCAGGCGTGAACCACCCCGCCTGGCCTAAATTCCCTATTTTAATTATAGCTAACTTGATCACACACAAAATTCCTCCATAAATTCCCTTCTAAGAACCTTACTTGCACAGATTATCTACTGCTGCCATCTCCAGCCCCCAGCCGTGGCCCTGTCCTGGTCCGTGGCCTGTCAGGAAAACGGGGCCACACATCACCGCCTGAGCTGTACCTCCCACCCTACCCCCAACCCATCACCCACCACCCCTGTCTGTGAAAAGAATTGTCTTCCATGAAACCAGTCCCTGGTACCAAAAATGTTGGTGACCACTGATCTACAACATACTTAAGCTTTCTGTTTTGTCCTAAATTTCCGTTTTCTTAAATAACCAGTTATTTTAGGACAAAAAATTTTCCATACAAGATCCTTTCTCATACAGTATTATACTTTCTTTTTTTCTTACCAAAATATATTCTATTTCTATATTCATTGCCTTTTTACATCTTTCCCTTACTTCATTAGTTCTTTTATATCTTGTTTTTATTTTCTTCCTAAATTTATATTATCAATCAACCTTTAAATAACCTCTGAATTACACAAAATTATAGATATATAATTTTTTTAATAAGAGCACATTTCATGCCTTTTTTAGAATTTTTCTTATTAAAAACATATCTTATTCTTTGGTATACTTAATGTATAGAATCACAGGTGTTGACTAGAATTTTTATTTTTGGTAACTTTAAATTTTAGTGAAAACTTAAGAAGCAGGAAATCATAAATTGTCTGTCATCGAGAAACAGAATCACAAGTTACTATAAAATTATAGTCATTCACTTAGCCAAACTTATAATTAAAAGATTTTAAAAAGCAAGAGTCTTACTCTTGGTAAGACTCAAAAAATGGCAGAGTAGCGGTGACCTCCTGGCTCTCTGCTCCCACAGAAAGAGGCGTGAAGAACTTGCACTGCTATGCACAAGTGGATTGCTCTTCTGCAAAAACAACGTTGTGAAAATGCAGAGAAGCAGTGTGGGACACACGACACAGAAAAAAAAAAGGTGAATTGGAGATAGGATCCCTAAGTCTGGAAAGTGGGAGACAAACAATATAGAATAGAGTGTGGGACGGTCCCCACCCCCCACGAGCAAGTGCAGTGGGATCTGACCCACAGGAGAATATCCTGCTTCCCCACTGACCTCCACACCCACTCAGACAGGGACCGGTGCAAAATCGTGGCAGGAGACGTTGGGCTCTGTGGAGAGGGGACAACAGCAGGAAGCATCTTGAACTCCCGGTGCTCTGTGCTAGGACTGCACTGGGCGGGAGAGGGACTGTTCTGAGCGACCGCTCAAGGGAGTTAGGAGACAGGTAACTTGTCTCTGGCAGTCAGCGGGTCCAGATCAACGGAGGTGAACACTGAAAAGGGGGCTCCACCATGGAAACCACTGACAATTAGGCCGGTTCAGGACGGGTCAGAAAGAAGAAGACCTCGTGCTGCACAGACGAGATTGTGGGACAGGGACACACAAGGCATCCTGTTGACTCAGCTCCCCAATCCGGCATCTGCCAACTCCTGAACAGTCGCCACCAGTGATAGCACTGTGCTAGTAGTGGGCGGCTGCCATTTCTGGGATCGACAAACGAGATGCTGTGGCATGCTACGGTCTTGGGTTCTGGAAGCCCAGGAACTCTCACGTTAGGCTCTACCCTTTTGCAATGCTTGTCAGATACAAGGGCCTGTTTCGATGGGCAAATTTTGAGTGATTCCCCAGTCATGGGAGGCCACCACCTGCGGGATTTCCAGGCGCTGGGGCACTGGGGCGCTGGGCAGTCTCAGGCTTCATCGCTCCCCCCAGCGTAGCGACTTTTGTGCCAAAAGTGGTGGGCTCCACACTTGGAGGTAGGGAGAGGCAAGAAAAGCCAATTTCCCTGGGTGACTGGCGTGAATCTGCGGGGCCTTGGTGCAGAACAATAGTTGACAGCCCAGTGATTCGGCCTGTCAGACCGGCTTAGGTCATCTAGTAGGATCGTAACTCTGGGGCCTGCTCCCAACTCTGGGGCCTTCTCTCCACATCCTGGCAGCCTCCAACAGTGGGGTTTGTGGTCAGGGAAGGAAAATCCTGGCTGGAGGCCACAGCACGTGCACCAAGTAACCCCTCCCATCAGGAGTAGCCTCCCGAATGTGGTGGAAGAATCATGAATAACGTAAGAGTGGCGCCCCCTAGCCACAGATCAAGCAACCATAGAAGCACACACACATCCAGGCTGGTAGGCAGCAGCTGAGATCTGCCTTGCTCCTACCACCATTTTAAGGGTGAATAGGGCCCAAGTAACCTTCGGGAGTGGCAAGATCCTTCTAAAGGTTGGGGCATTAGTATTCCTCACCCAGGGACCAGAAAACAACACAGAGGCATCAGATTACCTCGTAACTGGCTCCTCCACACAATCTAGACCAATGACAGAGAGGGTAACCCCATAGCTCAACACAGTGCCCTCCAACTCAAGCTATTAGAGGGCAGTTGATTTATACACACAGGTGTCATTCACCACATGGGACCTTAAGCTGGGAACCAAACTCACTAATCTGGCAAGAGGTGAAGACAACAGGTCAGAGGTAACCCAACTTGTGAAAATACCTCTAAGGCAATGCAAGACCAGCACACCTCCTCCCACCACTGTTAAGGAACGTCCCATGGGGGCTTGAAGTAAAGGGCACAAACCAGTCCTAGCACTACCAGTTCCCAGTGAATTACCCTGATGGGAAAGAACCAGAGAAAGAACACAGGGAATAAGAAAGAGCGGATGGAAAGTCACCCCCAAAAGAAATCATGAAACACCCCAAATCAGATACTAATTTAAATGAAATGATTAAATTGACAGAGGAAAAATTCTGAATATGGGTTGTAAGGAAACTCAATGGAAGAGAAAATAGAAACCCAACACAAAGAAACCACGAGAATGATACAGGAAATCGAAATAGTACCAAAAAACCAAACAGAAATCCTGGAAATGAAGGAGGTATTCAAGGAACTTCAAAATGAAGTGGAAAGCCTTAAAAATAGAATGGATCATGCAAAAGAGAGAATCTCGGAGCTTGAAGATAATGCCTACGTGCTAAACAAATCAGATGAAGAAAAAGAACACAGAAGCAAGAGACAAGAACAGAACATACAAGAATGTGGGATTATGTAAAGAAACCAAATATAAGATTTATAGGCATCCCAGAGAGAGAAGAAGAAAATACACAAGGGCTGGAAAATCTATTTCTTGGAATACTGGAGGAAAATATGCCTGGCCTGGCCAGAAACCTAGATATCCAGATAAGAGAAGCACACAAAACTCCTGGGAGACTCAATGTGGAGAGGCAAACACCGCATCACATAATTATCAGACTGGCCAAAGTAAACAGGAAAGAGGAAATCCTTCTCACAGTGAGATGAAAACAACAGATAACCTACAAAGGAAAACCTATCAGACTAAGTCCAGGCTTCTCAAATGAAACCCTGTGAGCCAGAAGGGACTGGGGATCCATCCTCAATCTTCTTAAACAGAATAATGGCCAATCTAGAATTCTGTACCTGGAAAAAACTGAGCTTCATCTAGAGGGAGAAATAAAGACTGTACCAGACAAACCATCACTGATGGAATTTGCAAAGACCAGACTTTCTCTGCAGGAAGTACTCTGACCTGCACTATACACTGAACAGAGCAATACACACCCACCAAATTAAAAACACCCAAGAGTTAAAGTCCAGAACCCAGATTACGCAATGGCTCAAGAGGTAAAACAAAACAGTAAGAACTCACCCAACAATATGAACAGAAATCTACCCCAAATATCAATCCTCTCAATAAATGTGAATGGCTCAAATTGTCCTTTGAAGAGACATAGACTGGCTAAGCGGATAAAACATTATAAGCCAAATATCTGCTGTCTCCAGGAAATGCATCTAACCCACAAAGACACTTTCACATTCAAGGTCATGGGTTGGGAAACACACTTTCTGGCAAATGGAAACCAAAATAGAGCGGGGGTAGTGATTCTGATTTCAGACAGCATAAATTTTAAAATAGCAAAAGTAAAGAAATACAAAGATGGTCACTATATAATTGTGAAAGGAAAAATCCAACAAGAAGACTTAACAATTCCTAATATCTATGCATCCAACACAGGAGCACCCAAATACATAAAGCAAACCCTGTATGAACTAGATAGCATGATAAACAGTATTGCCACATTAGGGGGGAATTTCAACATCCCACTGTCCAAAATGGACAGATCCTCCAAACAAAAAATAAACAAGGAAATAATGGACTTAAACAGAGCTCTATAATAAATGGGTCTAACGGACATCTACAGAATATTCCACCCAAATAAAGCTGAATATGCATTCTTGTTATCAGCTCATGGAACTTCCTCCAAAATTGACCATGTCCTGGGCCACAAATCAGACCTCAAAAAATTTTAAAAAATAGAAATCGTACCATGTGTCTTCTCAGACCATAGTGGTATCAAACTAGACATTGATTCCAACAGGAATGCTGACCACTTCACGAAGTCATGGAAATTAAACAATCTATTGCTGAATGACTTCTTGGTGAAGGATGAGATTCAGATGGAGATCAAAAAATTCTTGCAATGAAATGATAATGGGAACGCAAGCTATCAAAACCTGTGGGATATGGCAGAAGCATTCCTGAGAGGAAAACCAATGGTATTAAATTCTCGCATCCAAAAGACAGAAAGCTCACCATCAATAAACTAATAAACCATCTCAAGAAACTGGAAAAGGAAGAGCAAATTAATTCTAAACCTAGTGGAAGAAAGGAAATACCTAAGATTAGAGCAGAACTAAATGAAATTGAGAATAAAAGAACTATATAGAAGATCAATAAACCCAAAAGCTGGTTTTTGGAAAATATAAAATTGATAGCCCTCTGCTAGATTGACAAGAACTAGAAATGAAAGGACTTTAATAAACTCCATCAGAAATGAAAAAGGAGAGGTCACCACAGACATGATGGAAATACAAAACATTATATTCAAATACTATAAAAATATATATGCCCAAAAGCTACAAAATGGGCAGGAAATGGGCAAATTCTTGGAAACACACAACCTCCCTAAGCTCAATCAGGAGGAAACAGAACTCCTAAACAGACCAATATCAAGCGCAAAATTTGGAGCAGCAATAAAAAAATCTTCCAAAAAAAAAAAAAAAAGTCATGGACCAGATGAATTCACACCTGAATTTTACCAAACATACAATGAAGAACTCATACCTATACTGCAAAAATTATTCCAAAACATTGAGAAGGATGGTATCCTCCCCAACTCATTCTATGAAGCCAATATCGCCTTAATACCAAAGCCAGGAAAGGATGTAGCAAAAAAAAGAAAACTACAGGCCCATATCTCTCATGAATATAGATGCAAAAATTCTCAAAAAATTTTCACATCCTGAATCCAGCAGCACATCAAAAAATAATTCACCACAGCCAGGTGGGCTTTATCCCAGGGATGCAATGCTGGTTAAACATACACAAATGCATAAATGTAATTCATGACATAAATAAAAGCAAGAACAAAGACCATATGATTCTATCAATAGATGCAGAAAAAGCATTTAATCAAATCCAGCACACTTTTATGATTAAAAACCCTTAACAAAATAGGCATAGATAGGACATGCCTTAAAATCATTAAGGCCATATATGATAAACCCACAGCCAATATCATATTGAATGGGGAAAATTGAAAACATTCCCACTTACAACTGGAACCAGAGAAGGTGGCCCACTAAATCCACTTTGATTCGACATAGTGCCAGAAGTCCTTAGCAGAGCAATCAGATTAGAGAAGGGAATTAAGCGTGTTTGAATGGGGGCAGAAGTGTTCAAACTTTCACTTTTTGCTTATGATATGCTATTATACCTAGAAAATCCCAAGGATTCAACCAAGAGACTCCTGGAATTGATAAATGAATTCGGTAAAGTCTCAGGACACAAAGTTAACTCACCACATCAGTGGCATTCATATATGCCAATAACGGTCAAGCCGAAAATCAAATCAAAGGCACAACACCTTTCACAATAGCATCAAAGAAA
Organism: Indri indri; assembly: GCA_004363605.1. Classification (NCBI taxonomy): domain Eukaryota; kingdom Metazoa; phylum Chordata; class Mammalia; order Primates; family Indriidae; genus Indri; species Indri indri. Next base: position 8,909 of record RJWJ010005372.1, read on the forward strand.
ATTAAATGTTTAGGAATATATTTAACGAAGGAGGTGAGAGATATTTATAGGGAGAACTAGGAAACACTGAGAAAAGAAATTGTAGATGATGTGCACAGATGGAAATCCCTACCATGCTCATGGATTAGTAGAATCAATATTGTTAAAATGTCCATTCTACCTAAAGTGATCTACAGAATTAATGTAATCCCTATCAAAATTCCACCATCATTACAGATTTAGAAAAAATAATTCTACACTTCTTATGGAACCAGAGAAGATCTTGTATAGCCAAAGCAATCTGAAGCAAAAAGAACAAATTGGGAAGCATCAGTCTGCCAAACTTCAATCTTTACTACAAGGCTATAGTAACCAAAACAGCATTGTGCTGGCACAAGAACAGAGATACAGACCTTTGGAATAGGATGGAGATCCCAGATATAAAACCATCCTCATATTGTCATCTAATATTCGACAAAGCAGAGAAAAGTATACATTGGGGAAAAGAATCTCTGTTCAATAAGTTGGTGCTGGGAAAACTGAATATCCACATGCAGAAGATTGAAACTAGATCCCCACCTCTCACCTCTGACAAAAATCAACACACATTGGATAACAGACTTAAATATTAGGTGTGAAACCTTAAGAATTCTGGAAGAAAATGTTGGGAAGCCTATTTTAAACATCATCCTAGGTAAAGAATTTATGAAGAAAACCCCCGGAGCAATCACAGCATCAACAAAAATAAACAAATGGGACCTGATCAAAGTAAAAATCTTCTGCACAGCCAAGAAAACTGTCCTCAGAGTGAATAGACTACCTACAGAATAGGAGAAAGTATTTGCTTTCTAATAAAGGGCCGATAACAAGAATCTATAGAGAACTTAAGAAAATCAACAAGAAAAATATCAAACAACCCCATCAATAAATGGGCAAAGGACATGAACAGAAATTTTTCAGAAGAAGACACACTAAGGGCCAGCAAACATATGAAAAAGTTCTCAGCATCTCTAATCATTAGGGAAATGTATATCAAAACTACAATGAGATATCACCTAACGCCAGTGAGAATGGCCTCTATCAAAAAGTCCCAAAATAACAAATGCTGGCGTGAGTGTGAAGAGATTGGAACAGTCTATCTTCTTTTGAAAAGTTTCTTTCATGTCCTTTGCCCACTTTTTGGTAGGGTTGTTTGATTTTTTCTTGCTGATTTTCCTGAGTTCTATATAGATTCTAGTTGTCAGCCATTTATCATTTGTATAACATGTGAATATTTTCTCCCATTCTGTATGTTGTCTGTTTGTTCTCATGATACATTGCTTGAATGTGCAGAAGCTTTTTCATTTGATCAGGTCCCATTTTTTTATTTTTGTTGTTGCTGTGATTGCCTTTGGAGTCTTCATAAATTCGTTGCCTAGGCCGATGTCTATAAGAGTTTTTCCAACATTTTCTTCTAGAATTCTTATAGTTTCATGCCTTAGGTTTAAGTCTGTTATCCACCGTGAGTTGATTTTTGCTCTTGATTGCTTTTGCTATATGGGGTCTTCTGTGGTTCCATACAAAGCATTGGATTATTTTTTCTAGATATGTGAAAAATGATGTTGGTATTTTAATAGGGATTGCATTGAATATGTAGATCACTTTGGGTATAACAGACATTTTAACAAGTTTGCTTCTGCCAACCCATAAGCATGGTATGGTTTTCCACCTGTTTATATCCTCTGCTATTTACTTCCTCAGTGTTATCTAGTTCTCCCTTTAGAGGTCTTTTACCTCCTTAATTAAATATGTTCCTAGGTATTTTATTTTCTTTGTAGCTATTGTGAATGGTATTGAGTCTGTGATTTAGTTCTCAGTTTGACTGTTGTTGATGTATAGGAATGCTACTGATTTCTGTACATTGATTTTGTAACCTGAGACATTGCTGAATTTATTTTTCAATTTCAGTTTTCTCATGGCAGAATCTTTAGGGCTTTCTAGATATAAGACCATATCGTCAGCAAACAGCAATAGTTTGACCTCTTCTGCCCTCATTTGGATGCTTTTTATTTACTTCTCTTGTCTGACTGCTCTAAGACTTCCAGCACTATGTTGAATAGAAGCGGTGATAGTTCACCATTTTTTATGGCTGAGTAGTAATCCATGGTATACATATGGCCCATCTTATTAATCCTCTCATGTATTGATGGGCACTTGGGTTGTTTACACATCTTTGTAATTGTGAGTTGTGCTGCTATAAACATTTGAGTACAGATGTCTTGAGTACAGAATATAGAATGTCTTTTTTCCCTTTGTGTAAATACCTAGTAGTGGGATTGCTGGATCGAATAGTAGTTCTCCACTTTTAGTTCTCCATACTATTTTCCATAGTGGTTGTACTAGTTTGGGGTCCCACCAACAGTGCATGAGTGTTCCTATCTCTCCACATCCCCACCAACGTTTGTTGTTTTGGGACTTTTTGATAAAAGCCATCCTCACTGGAGTTATGTTGCATTGTGGTTTCGATTTACATTTCCCTGATGATTAGAGATGTTGAGCATTTTTTCATGTTTGTTTGCCATTAGTCTATCTTCTGTTGAAAAGTTTCTATCCATGTCATTTGCCCACTTTTTTTTTTTATTCCAGGGTATTGTGAGGGTACAAACATTATAGTTACACTTTATGTCTTTGCCTCACCCAAGTGCAGGTTAAAAGCATGCCCTTCCCCCCCCCTTAGTGCTCCCCGTGTCCTTTAGTTGTTGATTTGCCCCCTCATCCCCCTAATCCCTAGAGAGTATTTCTGCCATGTGATCAACCTAGTGTTGATCAGTTAGAACCAGTTTGATGGTGAGTACAAGTGGATCCCGTTCTTCTGCTCTTGTGGTGCCTCACTTTGGATAACGGGCTTAATTTTAATCCAGGAAAGTGTAAGAGGTGCTAGATCACTGTCGTTTCTTATGATTGAGTAATATTCCATTGTAAATATATACCAAATTTTAATAATCCACTCATGGATTGACGGGCACTTGGGTTGTTTCCACATCCTTGCGATAGCGAATAGTGCTGCCATAAACATTCAGGTGCAGATGTCTTTATCATAGAATGTTTTGTGCTCTTTTGGGTAGATGCCTAATAGTGCTATTGCTGGATCAAATGGTATTTCTATTTTTAGCTCTCTGAGGTATCTCCAAATTCTTTTCCACAGAGGTTGCACTAATTTGCAGTCCCACCAGCAGTGTAAGAGTGTTTCTGACTCTCCACATCCTCGCCAGCATTTGTTGTTTTGGGATTTTTTGATAGAGGCCAATCTCATCAGGGTTAGATGATATCTCACTGTGGTTTTGATTTGCATTTCTCTAATGATGAGAGACGTTGAGCATTTTTTTATATGTTTGCTGGCCATTCTTCTGTCTTCTTTTGGAAAGTTTGTTCATTTCCTTTGCCCATTTGTTGATGGGGTTGTTTGATTTTTTCTTATTGATTTTTTTGAGTTCTAGATAGATTCTGGTTATCAGCCCTTTGTCAGATGTGTAGAGAGCAAATAATTTTTCCCATTCTGTGAGCTGTCTATTCACTCTAGTGACAGTTTCCTTGGCAGTGCAGAAGCTTTTTAATTTGATTAGATCCCACTTATTTATTTTTGTTGCTGCGCTTTGCCCACTTTTTAATGGGGCCAACTCCATTAAACCCCATTAAGACTCCATTCTTATCACCATACTTGAAAGTTGATGTGATTGTTTCTTGGAAATGTCCCCTGGTGGGTCCATTGTATGCTACTGCTCCAAACCCCCAGAAGAGGGCACCAACTGTCTTTCTAACCTTCCAGTTGGGGTGGAGGGGGAGGGTTATAGATGTTTGGAGCAGGATCTACTAAAGGATATTTACCAGCATTCCCTGCTTTAGAAAAAGCCAGTATGTGAAAAAACTAACTGTATAAATTGAACGATTTAAGAGGTGATTACTGGTACAACAAAAGGGGTTATTGACGTAACAAAATGGGTCACTGCAAGTTGCTGTGAGCAGCAGGAACTCTTAAAGCTCACATGTGAGTTAATTTTTCAAACTATAATATGCCGGGCATGCCGGTAAAATGCACGAAATTTACAAAGAATAGATTCCTATCCCATTTTGGGAACATCGCTATTATATGAAGTACACATGTATAATGGAATCCTTCCTTTATATGATTATAATTTACATTTTCTTGCAATTGCATTCATTCACAAATATCTAGTAAGCACCTCTTACGTGGTTGTGTTAGGTGTTAAGGGTGCAGGCCTGGAGCCAGTCTGCCTGGGTTCAAATTCCAGCTCTACCATTTATCTAGCTTGTAATTTGGGGCAATTGACTTAATCTTTTTGTGCCTTACCTTCCTCATCTAATAACAAAGATAATAATAGCACCACTTTAGATGGCTATTGTGAGAATGAAATGAGTTAATCATGTAATAAGTGTACTGTGTTCTAGACACTGTACTAGACCCTGAGAGTGCAGAAATTAACAAGGCAAGTCCTCTATCTACAGCACTCCTGGGTACTTTGCTAGGCACTGGGGTCAGTCGGGGAGATACCAAGATAAAAGTTTTTATCTCAAGAACAACCTGGATAACAACCTGGATAGTAAACATTTCCCATAGTCATGACATTTCCTCTGGTTACTGTTCTGAGTCCTGAAAAATGGGCCCATTTCCTAGATAAATTGTGTTTTAAGAAACATTTTCCACAAAACAAAAGGATATGTTGTATTTTATAAAAATATCTATTGATTTGTCACTGGGCTACATCCTTTTACATATTATATTTTATTTAATCATCATATCAGCTCTATGAACTTAGGTATTATTATTCTCACTTACAGGTAAGAAAATTGAAGATCAGAATAGGTAGCTTACCCAAGGTTGCACAGATCTCAAATGGTAGAATCCACGAGGAATTGGACCCAAGGAAGGCTGTCCTCAGAGCCCCTCTCCTTATACATTTTAGGTTGCGATATAATTGACAGTGAGCATTTGGGCCCTTTGTAAGACACAGTTCCCCTATAAAATAATCTCACAGAGATTCCTGAACATGATACTAAATTATAAGCTCTGTGAAGTAAGTCAAGGATCGTGCTTATCTTATACATTGTTGCAGGTGCTTAATAAACGTTTGTTGAGCAAATGATTGCAATAGGAGATTATCGTTCTTGCAGAAATCTAGGCTTATAGGCAGACTCTTGTTGAAGATATTGTAATGTGTCCTCAGAGAAAGCTCACCTAAGTTTTGAGGTAGATGAAAGTCTGAAACAACGACATTCCTCACTGCTTTCAACCCCTCTTAGGAACAAAATCAGTATTGCCTTTATTAAGTTCTTGTGACTCTCTCCATCCCTGAAGATTTTAAAAGCCCTGGGGAAAGAAACTGCCCCCTTTGCTATACACAGGAAGAATCACTGCTCCCAGCACTTGGAAATGGGCATTGCACCAGATTCCCTGGCCTGAAGGCCAGAGTGGCTCTAACCCAATTGCAGTTGGTACAGGTCCAGACTTGGATGGAGCCAAATCAGCCTTCGGTCCTGAACCCAGCACTAAAACACAGTCATAAAGCCTCAAAGGTGTGCCAAGCATTGTGTTAGGCATAAAATAGTGAAACCTAATATAACAAGGAAAACACATGTAAAGGTCCTAGGGATACAGTAGACCTGTGTGGCTGGAGCTCAAAGAAGAGAATCATGGAAACAGTTCCAAGAACAGATAGTGTGGTAGATAAGAGTTAAAACATTCATGGCCTTGTAAGGGATGCTGCTAGCCTTTGTGTACCTTTCTGAAAATTAAACCACAGGTGGACAAATTAGAAAAATGTACCCCTTCTGGGATAAAACAGCTCTATGAATACATAGTTTAGCAAGCAGAACACAGGCTGGATTTCAGTTCTCACATGCCCTTTTGACAGGGCAACTTTGTGTAGTTCACCAACTGCACAGCCATTTGCAACTGCCCTACTTATAAGGCTTCCAGATTTCACTGTGCTTTGTCCTCATTGGCCCTCTGGTTTTCTTTCAGTTTTTCCAACAAGCTACAGTACATTTTTCCTGAAGACCTTTACATATTCTGCCTTCCTCTACCCAGAAGATTCTCTCTCCTACCCTTTCCCAGGGTACTCCAACTCAGCCTTCATATATCAGCTCAAACATCACTTCCCTGAGTCCCTAGTTCAGATCTAAAGAATATTTGAGAAAGATTTGTAATGAGGTTGACTCTTGAATTGGATCCTCAATTATGTCTAGGATTTTGATAGTTGGAGAAAAGAAAGTATGCCATTACAGGATTAGTTCAGAATTTTTCAAATATTTCCCTGAAAATTATAAGAAGGACTTGAAAAGCAGTGTCATCCCCACCATGGAACTCTTAGGGAGAGTTAGGCAGCAGTTTGAAGCCACAGCAGTTGTAAGAAACAAATTCAGCTGCAAGTCACTCATACTAATCATCTACTGTGTACTGGATCCTTTGTACATATGTTATTTCATTAATTACAACGACTGTGAAGTAGGCACTGTATTTGTATTCCTGATTTACAGAAAGAGGAACTGAAGTTCAAACTGTTAAATAAATTAACCTGAATCAAGCAGTTATAATGAAAGGCAGATTGGCACTCAGTTATCTTAACTCTGAGTCCAGTGCTTTTGTAGTACATTTGAGGAGTCTGTACTTGTCTTCTGTAGTACTCTCCAGGCTTGGCTTCCCATGCTGGATCTTCAGAATTTGGTTTTCAGTGTGGGAATAGAAAAACTTCTATCCAAACAGTCCCTATGAAAGCTCCTTGTGGTGTTTCTGGAATCCTTGCACTGGAGGGGGTATCCAAGTAGAGTATCTCTGGGAACAGCAATCTAGAAAGAGAACTTTATAAATTTTAGCATAAGGGTACAGAATTTTAGCTCTCATCATTGGTTATAAATCATAATCACTCCTGGGGCAACCAAAAGTGTATGTTTTCTTTTTGACAAGTAAGCAAGCTAGAACTAAACATGATATTCTCTGAAGATCCTTCCAGCTGAAGGAGCTCAGGAAATTTCACCCCAAAATATGGCTCCTTGGTATAAGGAGTATTTTGAATTACAGGCCCTTTGAGATAAAAAACCATTGGAAGGGGCTTTCCCTATATCTGCATAAACTGGACTGGAGATCAAAAGAACAGTTGACTTCCCTTCCCCTCTCTGTTATCTCAGTATATTGCAGAAAAAAGATAAAAAATGCAACCAGACCTGGCCCAAATAATTTTAAATATATCCGTTTTTCAGGTTAATTTAATTTGCTAAGAGAATCATTTATATCTGGTTCCCCCATCCATTAATTCTCCCTAGTAACCGTTTATTGCTCCTAAACAGAATTACCCATACTGCTCATCTTCCCTGCCCCTCTAAAAGCAGATATAAAAATATCTGGATGCCATTGGATATTGAGTAATTACTCTGTGATTCTCCCCATGTGCATGGTAAATAAACCTTTCTCTTATTAAACTGTCTTAATTTTCAGTTGATCTTTCAGTGAACTTTCAGGGAAAAGGGGAAGATTCCTCTGACCCTCAAACATCTTTCTCATGGACAGCATTATCTGGAGTAACCACTGGAGTATTTGGTCATCTCTACATAATCACATCATCAGTAAAACATAGACCATATTCCTATTCTCGGGCCTCTCTCTCTCTCTGGTCCCAGTAGCAGTTTATACATTTTTTAAATTTTATAATTAAAGCAAATTAGTAGGAAACTGACTTCTTGCATTAGATATGGGAAGGCTGTCCTTTCCCTGAAAGTCCTACAGAGACTGGCTGCATAGGTATAATTCCATTTGCTTTTCTTTTCTTTTTTATTTTTTATTTCAGCATATTATGGGGATACAGATGTTTAGGTTACGTATGTTGCCCCTTGCCGTCCCTCCCCTCCAAGTCTGAGGTTCAAGCGTGTCCATCCCCTGGATGGTGTGCATCGCACTCTTTGTGTATGCGTATACCTGTCCCCTCCTCCCCCTCTCCCCCCTGCCTGTCATCCAACAGATGTTATTCTTATATCTGCACTTATGTGTTGATCAGTTAATACCAATTTGATGGTGAGTACATGTGGTGCTTGTTTTTCCATTCTTGGGATACTTCACTTAGTAGAATGCATTCCAGCTCTATCCAGGAGTATACAAGAAGTGCTATATCGCCATTGTTTCTTAAAGCTGAATAGTACTCCATGGTATACATATACCACATTTTATTAATCCACTCATGTATTGATGGACACGTGGGTTGTTTCCACATCTTTGCAATTGTGAATTGTGCTACTATAAACATTCGGGTGTAGGTGTCTTTTTTATAGAGTGTCTTTTGTTCCTTTGGGTAGATGTCTAGTAATGGGATTGCTGGATCAAATGGTAATTCTACTTGTATCTCTTTAAGGTATCTCCATATTGCTTTCCACAGAGGTTGCACTAGTTTGCAGTCCCACCAGCAGTGTATGAGTGTTCCTATCTCTCCGCATCCACACCAATATTTATTGTTTGGGGACTTTTTGATAGAGGCCAGTCTCACTGGAGATAAGTGATATCTCATTGTAGATTTGATTTGCATTTCCCTGATGATTAGAGGTGTTGAGCATTTTTTTCATATGTTTTTTTGGCCATTATTCTGCCTTCTTTTGAAAAGTTTCTGTTCATGTCCTTTACCCACTTTTTGATAGGGTTGTTTGATTTTTTTCTTGTTGATTTTCCTGAGTTCTAAGTAGATTCTAGTTATCAGCCCTTTATCGGATTTGTATCATGCAAAAATTTTCTCCCATTCTGTAGGTTGTCTGTTTGCTCTTGTGACAGTTTCTTTGGCTGTGCAGAAGTTTTTAATTTGATAAGTGAATTCAGTAAAGTCTCAGGATATAAAATCAATACACACAAATCAGAGACTTTCATATACGCCAACAGCAGTCATACTGAGAACGAAATCAAAGACTCAATTCCCTTCACAACAGTAACAAAGAAAATAAAGTACCTAGCAATATATTTAACTAAGGAGGTAAAAGACCTCTACATGGAGAACTAGGAAACATTGAGGAAGGAAATAGCAGAGGACGTAAACAAGTGGAAAACCATACCGTGCTCATGGGTCGGCAGAATCAACATTGTTAACATGTCTATTCTACCCAAAATGATCTACAGATTCAATGCAATCCCTATTAAAATACCAACATCATTCTTCACAGATGTAGAAAAATTAATTTTACGCTTCGTATGGAACCAGAGAAGACCCTGCATAGCAAAAACAATTCTAGGCAATAAAAACAAAACGGGAGGTATCAACTTACCAGACTTCAAACTTTATTATAAGGCTGTAGTAATCGAAACAGCTTGTTACTGGCACAAAAATAGAGCCATTGACCAGTGGAACAGAACTGAGAACCCAGATATAAAACCATCCTCATATAGCCATCTAATCTTTGACAAAGCAGACAAAAACATACACTGGGGAAAAGAATCCTTAGTCAATAAATGGTGCTGGGAAAACTGGATAGCCACATGTAGAAGACTGAATCAGGATGCACACCTTTCACCTCTCACAAAAATCAACTCACGCTGCATAACAGATTTAAATCTAAGGGGTGAAACTGTTAGAATTCTAGAGGAAAATGTTGTAAATACGTTTCTAGGCATTGGCCTAGGCAAAGAATTTATGAAGAATACCCCAAAAGCGATCACAGCAACAACCAAAATAAATAAATGGGACCTGATCAAATTAAAAAACTTTTCTTTTTTTTTTAATTCTCATTGACAGAATATGTATTTATTAAACTTTTTCTATTGCATGTTGGCTTCCCAGGGATCAGACATGTCTGAATAACAATTAAGCCAGGGCCAAAGCAACTCAGTATAAGGAAGACGTTCTGAACACATGGGCAGAGGAAAGGGAGGTTAAGAATGGCCTTTTCCAGCACTCAGCAGCTATTCTCCTGTTCTGCAGGTCTAAAGGCCTCTCTTTATCTCAAAAGCCAGTGTAGAGTTTGGTATTGAAAAATAAAATACCTAGAGCTTGGACCTAAGCCAAGCACTTAAGACCAACAAAGGGGAGTATAAGGGATTTTTAAAGTATAGTCAGTTTCTCTCTCTAAACATCCTTGACACTGTCCTACTGAGTCAGACAAGACCAGAAATGCCTCTGTCTCACTTTTCAGTTTTGATATTTGGAAGAAATTAGACAGGTTGAAGTTTCTCTTACATTGTCCATCCTTAAGAAGTGTTCTCTTCTACTACTATGGAAAGACCAGAGCTTAAAGTTACCATGGACCCAGAAGCCAGAGTCTGGAACATGGCCACCAGGTATCATGAAGTTTGGAAGTACAAAGTCCTGATCTCAGTTTTTCTAACATGGGCCTGAACTTAACTGCTCCATTTGGGCCATGAGGAGAGTCCAATTCCATCTTTCACATTGAAACTGAAAGGTGAAGAAAAAAACTTTTGAATAACTGAATTAGCCACAGATAAATTGATTGCTAAACTTTGAGATAATCCAAAGCTTCAGCCAAATCTCTAAGCAGATCGCCAACCTTTTGGATTCTCATGAAAATCTAGTGAATATTTTTATTGTGTTCTTCTTTTTGCTTTTTCTAAGGTTAAATAAAAGCTGGTGAAAACCTCAGGTAGAGGCCTGGGGGGAAAAAAGAGAACAGGTAAGTATAATACTTAGCTCCAACTTGAGAAGGGTAAAAATGAGAAGATTGCTGAGAACTTTACTGAGTTCTCAAAGATATTTCTTGGTCTTTCAGAGTACCCATTCATCAGACCCTGAAGTAGGCTCCCAAACTCAAAAGACTCTTTCCTCTTTGTTGGAGATGTAAATGTTTTTTGAGAAAAACATGTACTCATTCACACAGTCATATATATATTCACTGAATGAATATATATTACTAAATAACTGCCTGCTATGTGTTGATTCTTGGTGTTGAGGACACAGACAGAAACTATATTGATAACGTTCTTGTCCTTGTGGGGTTTACAATCAAGTATGGGAGATAGACTATATGTAAACAACTTTACAAATGTGTAAATATTTATAATTATTATAGAGTGCTATGAAGGAAAATTCATAATCCAGCAGTGGATGAAGGTGGGATAGAAGATTCAAATCGGTCGAGGAGGGATCATCCAAGGAAGTAATATTTAAGCTGAGACATAAAAGTCAAGTAGGAGTTCACCAAGTAAAGATTTAGAGAAAGAATATTCCAGAGAGAAGATACACCAATATAAAGACAAGAGGTGTTCCCTGCCGGAGGGATCACCCTGTACTTTCTTGTCCCCTGGTTTCTCTCCTTGGCTCGCTTTCCACCTCTGCCATGCTCTGCTCTGAAGAGACACCTGCCATTTCCTCTAGCAAGTGGCCTGGCCTGAGGAGGAGGGTGGCATATAGCTCCACTTTGCCAGGCTCTGAGAGCACGTCAGGGCCTGGACCAGGAGGCCCACACAGGCCTATGGCTATGACTTGTACAGTGCCTGTGATTATACCATACCAACTATGGAGAAAGCTCTTGTGAAAGTGGACATTCAGATAGCTCTTCTTCTAGATGTTATGGAACAGCAGCTCTACTTTCTGGCTTGGCTGCAAAACAATTTCTAGATGTAGGAACTAGTGTCATAGATGAAGATGATAGAGGAAATGTTGGTGCTGTTAAATTTTGGCAAAAAATAAGTTTCAAGGAGAGACAGAGCAAGATGGCAGAGGAGAAAAACTGCCAGCGAGAGTGTCTCTGCAAGAAAGACAGATTTTAGAAGAAAGTGAAAAAAAAATAAACAGGCAGACAAACAGAGATCAGATGAGGGTTGGAAGGAAGGTTGCCTGAAACTACAGGAGACTCCAAGGGGAGGAAGTTGCGGAGGAGAACTGGAAGGAGAAAGGCCCCTGACAGGCTTGGAGACCAGTGACAAGGGTAGGTGGAGTGGTTAAATTTCCCCTCCTTTGCATCTTGGACCACTGGTGGGCTCTTGAGTGGTTGGAGAGACCTGCCAACACCAGCCCAGAGATGGCTACCACCAGTGCCCAGTGAGCCTCTTGCAGACAGGGCACCAGGCTCCCAGATCCCTTGGGGCACTTCCTGGTCTGCAGACCTGAGCCAATTGGCAGGTGCCATGTTGCTTAATTCTCCACTTCCACTGCCCTACTCATGGCTGCCAAGAGAGACAACTTAGCCACCACCTGGAGACATCTGCAGGGAACAAGGACCTTTTCTTTTGGGGCCTTACAGTGGACTGAGGGATACGCAGACTGTGAGCTCCTTACCCATCAGCCCTCCCAGGTGCAGCTTGCCTGAGGACTCCAGGAGAGTGGGGCAAATCCCAAGGTGGAGAGACATTGATCCAGTTTGGGCACCCTCTGGGTGACTTGAGACTAGCACTCTTTTCCCTGGCAGGGTCAGGGATGCATCTCAGGGGCCCAGGTGACAGGCCTGCTCACCAGATTCCATACACCCAGGTCTCGATCACGTTGCCTGGGGCACAGAAGGGATATTTGTGAATGAGCCTCCTGAGGTGTGTGTGCCTTCAGGGGCAGATCAGCATGCTTCAGGGGCAACACTTCTCCCATGGGAGAGCCATACACCCAGCTCAGGCCACGATCCTGGGCAGGGAACCTCCTGGCTCACATCGCAGCCAGAGGAGATCCACTGGCTTGAGGTCCTGCCTGCTGGCCGAGGCCTGGGAGAAACCGTGGAATAGGGAAGGATGGAAAGGAGCAAGGCATGCTCCAGACTGCTGGTCTCAGACAGCTCCGCCCACAAACGCAGACTTTTCGGCTGAGTGAGGCCATTTCAGCCCCTCCCTGACAGCTTTGCCCAGATGCAAAGGACAGACCTTTGACCCCTGCTAATGGCATTTGTGGTGTTTGAGGGCAGGCTCACACAACCCAGCTCTGCCCAGACTCACTGATCCACCTGCCCCCACTGAGGTGGAGAATAAGGACACACCTGGAAGTCCCAGGGCCCCACCCACCACCTGAGGCACTAGAGTACCTCTCCAGAGGAATAAGAGCAGGTTACAGGACCCAAAAACAACACTGCAGCCTGCTCCTCCCAGCAAGTGCCACCCTACTGACTGGGAGGTCATTCTGTACACCATTTAGATGCATCTACTGACTCAACATAAAGGGTGTGGTCGAATATCACACACAAGCACCACTTACTGGCTCAGAGACTAAACAGGGCGTGTCATTATTCAAACAAAAATCTAAAGATAAGAAACAAGAGCTGACCCAGATGGGAAGGAATCAGTGAAAGAAATCTGGAAATATGAAGAATCAAATGGAAAGCACACCCCCAAATGGGAACATCAGCTCTCTAGCAATGGATATCAACCTAATACAGAACACCAAAATTACAGAAGAAGAATTTTGAACATGGATTGCAAGAAAACTCAATGATATGAAAGAAAAAATGGATAACTAACACAAAGAAACCACACACAAAAAAATCCAGGACTTGGAAGAAAAATTCACTAAAGAAATTGAAATATTAAAGAAAAATCAAACCAAACTTCTGGAAATGAAGAACTTATTCAAGGAATTACAAAACAGGTGGAAACCTCAAGAACAGAGTAAATCTAACAGAAGAAATAATCTCAGGGATTGAAGATACCACCTTCCAATTAAATAAGTCAGTCACAGAGATAGAGCAGAGAAAGAAGAGAAAAGAGCAAAGCCTACAAGAAATGTGGGATTATGTGAAGAGGCCTAACGTGAGAATCATAGTCATCCCTGAGGGTGAAGGAGAAAATACACAAGGGTTGGAGAAGCTATTCGAGGATATAATAGAGGGAAATTTCCGAGGTCTTGCTAAAAATCTAGATACCCAGGTACAAGAAGCTCAAAGGACTCCTGGGAGATTCATTGCAAACAGGAAGATGCCATGACCACAGTCATCAGACTGACCAAATAACCACCAAAGAGGCCCTCCTATGAGCTATAAGGTGAAAGAAGCAGGTAACATACAAAGGAAAATGCATCAGAAATATGGCAGACTACTCAACTGAGACCTTACAAGCAAGAAGAGACTGAGGCCCCATTCTCACTCTTCTGAAACAGAATGCCCAGCCTAGAATCTTGTACCCCACAAAACTAAGTTTTGTATACAAAAGAGAAATAAAGACTTTCTCAGACAAGCAAACACTGAGGGAATTCATCAAGACATGACCTACCCTGCAAGAAGTACTCAAAACAGTGTTACACACGGATCAGCACAATAAACACTCATGAATGTAAAATCATCCAAAAGCTAAAGGTCAAGGCCAGATACCACAATGGCTCAAGAGAGAAAACAAAGCAACAAACTTCACCTCAAGAGGATGAACAGAAATATGCCACACTTATCAATTCTCTCAATAAATGTGAGTAGCTTCAACTGCCCACTAAAGAGACATAGGCTGGCCGAATGGATAAATATACACAAGCCAAGTATTTGCTATCTTCAGGAAGCACATCTAAGCCACAAGGATGCATTCAGACTCAGGGTGAATGGATGGACAACAATATTTGAAGCAAATGGAAGCCAAAAGAAAGCTGGCGTGGTGATTCTGATTTCAGATAACTTAGTCTTCAAATCAACAAAAGTAATGAAGGAGAAAGAGGGTCACTATATAATGGTGAAGGGTACAATTCAACAGGAAGACATAACAATTCTAAATATTTATGCACCTATCTCAGGTGCACCCAGATTCATAAAGCAAATCCTACTTGATCTAAACAAAATGATGAATAGTAACACCATAATAGCTGGAGAATTTGACACTCCTCTGACAGAACAGGACAGATCCTGCAAACAGAAAATAAACAAAGAAACAATAGACTTAAACAGAACTCTAGAAAAAATGGCCCCGACTGACATTTACAGAACATTCTACCCAAAACCCACTGAATATGCGTTTTTGTCATCAGCTCATGGGACTTTCTCTAAGATTGACCATATCCTGGGACACAAATCCTAGGACACAAAGCATATCTCAAAAAATTAAAAAAAAAAAATAGAAATTATACCATGCCGCTTCTCAGACCACGGTGGAATAAAATTTGAAATCAACTCCAACAGAAACTCTCATCTCTACACAAGGTTGTGGAAAATAAACAACCTTCTGCTGAATGATTATTGCGTTAAGTAGGAAATCAAGATCAAAATCAAAAGATTCTTTGAGCTAAATGACAAAGGAGACACAAGTTATCAAAATCTGTGGGACATGTCTAAAGTAGTCCTGAGAGGAAAATTTATATCCATACAGGCCTACATCCAAAAGACAGAAATATCACAATACAACAATATAATGAATCGTCTCAAAGAACTGGAAAAAGATGAGCAAACCAAACCCAAACCCAGCAGAAGAAAAGAAATAGCAAACACCAGAGGAGATCCAAGTGAAATTGAAAAAAATATATATGTATATGGAAGATTACTAAAACAAAAATTTGGTTCTTTGAAAAACTAAACAAAATTGACATGCCTCTGGCTAGATTAATGAGAAGCAGAAAAGAAAGAACTCTAATAAGCTCCATCATGAATGAAAAAGGATAAATTACAACTGATGCCACGGAAATACAGAATATCATCTATGAATACTATAAAAACCTATATGCACATAAACCAGAAAATGTGGAGGAAATGGACAAATTTTTAGAAACACACAGTCTCCCTAGGCTTGATGAGAAAGAAATAGAATTCCTGAGCAGACCAATATCAAGTACTGAAATCAAAACAGCAATTAAAAACCTTCCAAAAAAGAAAAGTCCTGGGCCACATGGTTTCACACCTGAATTTTACCAGACCCACAAAAAAGAACTTGTTCCTATCCTGCAGAAATTATTTCACAACATAGAGGAGGAAGGAATCCTCCTCAACACATTTTATGAAGCCAACATCACCCTGATACCAAAACCAGGAAAGGACGCAACAAAAAAAGAAAACTACAGACCAATGTCCCTTATAAATATAGATGCAAAAATTCTCAACAAAAACCTAGCAAACTGATTTCAAGTGCTCATAAAAAAATAATCCATCATGACCAAGTTGGCTTCATCCCAGCGATGTAGGGATGGTTCAACACATGCAAATCTATAAATGTAATTCATCACATAAATAGAAGCAAGAACAAAGATCATATGATCCTCTCAATAGACACAGAGAAAGCATTTGACAAAATTCAACAGCCCTTTATGATAAGAACGCTTAATGAAAGAGGCATAGACGGGACTTACCTAAAAATGATACAAACCATATATGACAAACCCACAGCCAACATCGTAATGAATGGGGAAAAATGGAAATCATTCCCACTTAGAACTGTAACCAGACAAGGTTGCCCTTTATCACCACTGCTGTGCAACATAGTGCTGGAAGTGCTATTGGGGGGAATCAGACAAGAGAAGGAAATCAAAGGTATCCAATTGGGGGCAAAAGAGGTTAAACTATTGCTCTTTGCTGACAATATGATTTTATATCTAGAAAACACCAAAGATTCTGCCATGAGAATATGGGAATTGATAAACAAATTCAGCACCGTCTCACAGTACATGATCAATGTACAGAAATGTAGCATTCCTATACGCCAACCACAGTCAAACTGAGAACCAAATAAAAGACTCAATACACTTCACAATAGCAACAAAGGAAGTAAAATACCTAGGAATACATTTAACTAAGGAGGTAAAAGACCTCTACAGGGAGAACTATGAAACACTGAGGAAGGAAATAGCAGAGGACGTAAACAGGTATAAAACCAAACCACGCTCGTGGGTTGGCAGACTCAACATTGTTAAAATGTCTGTACTACCAAAGTGATCTACAGATTCAATGCAATCCTTATTTAAATATGAACATCATTTTTCACAGATCTAGAAAAAATAATTCAATGGTTTTTATGGAACCAGAGAAGACCCTGTATAGCAAAAGCAATCGTAAGCCCAAAGAACAAATTGGGAGGCATCAATTTACCATACTTCAAGCTATACTACAAGGCTATAGTAACTAAAACATCATGGTACTGGCACAACAACAGAGACATAGACCAACGGAACAGAACTGAGAACCCATATAGAAAATCATCCTCATATAGCCATCTAATCTTTGACAAAGTAGACAAAAACATACATTGGGGAAAAGAATCCTTATTCAATAAATGGTGCTTGGAAAACTGGATAGGCACGTGTAGAAGACTGAAACAGGATCCATACCTTTCACCTCTCACAAAAATCAACTCACGGTGGATAACAGTCTTAAACCTAAGGCATGAAACTATAAGAATTCTAGAAGAAAATGTTGGAAAAACTCTTATAGACATTGGCTAAAGCAAAGAATTTATGAAGAAGATCCCAAAGGCAATCACAGCAGCAACAAAAATAAATAAATGGGGTCTGATCAAATTAAAAAGGTTCTGCACAGCCAGGGAAACTATCATGAGAGCAAACAGACAACCTATAGAAAGGAAGAAAATATTCACATGTTATACATCTGATAAAGGGCTGATAAGTAGAATGTATATAGAACTCAGGAAAATCAACAAGAAAAAGATCAAACAACCCTATCAAAAAGTGGGCAAAGGACCTGAACAGAAACTTTTCAAAAGAAGATAGGCTAATGGCTAACAAACATACAAAAAGACGATAAACATCTCTAATCATCAGGGAAATGCAAATCAAAACCACAATGAGATATGACTTATCTCCAGTGAAAATGGCCTTTATTAAAAAGTCTCAAAACAATAAATGTTGGCATGGATGAGGAGAGATAGGAACACTCATACACTGCTGGTGGGACTGCAAACTAGTGCAACCTCTGTGGAAAGCAATATGGAGATACCTTAAAGAGATACAAGTAGATCTACCATTTGATCCAGAAATCCTATTACTGGCCATCCACCCAAAAGAACAATAGACATTCTATAAAAAAGACATCTGCACTCAAATGTTTATAGCAGCACAATCCACAATTGCAAAGATGTGTAAACAACCCGAGTGCCCATCAATACATGAGTGGATCAATAAAATGTGGTATATGTCTATCATGGAGTTCTACTCAGTCACAAAAAACGATGGTGATCTAGCACTTCTTGTATTATCCTGGATAGAGCTGGAACCCATTCAACTAAGTGAAGCATCACAAAAATGGAAAAACAAGCACCACATGTACTCACCATCAAATTGGTATTAACTGATCAGCACTTAAGTGTACATGCAGTAATAACATTCGTCAAGTGTCGGGCAGATGGGATGGGGGAGGAGGAGATGGGTATATGCAAACCTAATAGGTTCGGTGCGCACTATGTGGGGGATTGACATGCTTGAAGCTCTGATTTGGGTTGGGCAAGGGCAATATATGTAATGTAAACATTTGTACCCTCATAATATGCTGAAATAAAAAAGAAAAATAAATGAAAAAGTTGGAAGTCAAAAATGGTGTTTGGATGGCATAGCTCATTTGTGAACAGTTTTTTTCTGTAAATAGAAGAAGTTCAAGATTTGGATGGACCTGAAAGGGATTCAGGACATTTTGGTTCCACTGGAAAGAATTAAAGTGTATGCCAAGAATGCAAAATGAGACCTTTTCCTTTAAAATAAAAAGGTTTTGCTTTAAAAACAATTTCAAAAATGACTCTGAGGCCAAAAAAGAAAAAGAAAAAGAAAAAGAAAAAGGCATGAGTGTCCCAAAGGAATTTGAAGAAGGCAATTTTGACACCAGTACAGAACAGAAGATAAAGCTGGAGAACCCATCAGGGGTCAAAGCATGCTTTGGCCATTTAGAGTATATTAACAATTTTGGATTTGGAAGAGCAACTTCTCAAGAATGCTCAAATTCTGTTATGTTCCACTGGAGGAATGGGAGTCTATGGTACTGAGTTTCAGAGCACTGGAAGAAGAACATATTTGGGGGGAAATGGTGATAATGAATGTGATTTTGGTTATTATAATTTCAAGTATATGCCAGACAGGCCATTGGATATACAGGCATACCTTGCTTTATTCTGTTTCGCAGATATTGGTTTCTTTTACAAATTGAAGGTTTGTGGCAACCCTGCATTGAGGAAGTCTATTGGCACAATGTTTCCAAAGGCATGTGCTCATCAGTTGATGTCTTCTGTGTCACATTTTTGTAATTCTCAAAATGTTTCAAAGTTTTTCATTATTATTATATGTTATGGTGATCTGTGATCAATGATCTTTGATGTTACTGTTGTAATTGTTTTGGGCTATCAAGAACTGTACCCACATAAGATGGCACCTGGGCACATTATCTGGGAGACCTGAGGATAGACCCACCCTGCATACAACTGCTAATGCCAACACACACCATCTGGGGGCCTGAAGACAGAGCCACCTGCCCACCTACATAGTCTGGGGGCATGGGGATAGGATCTGGATGGCCTGTTGCTACTGACACATGCACATGCCATCCAGGGGCATAACGATGGGCCCACCTCACCTGCAACTGTTGCCCATGTGTGCCTCCCAGGACCTGGGAACTGGCTCACCCATCCTGCTGCCACTGCTACTGGTGCCCACCTACATGTGCCACCTGGGGGTCTGGCGACCAGCGTGCACAGCCTGCTACCACCACTGCTGGTGCCAGAACAAGCTGCTCCAGGGCCAAAGGGTTGGCCTCCCACTGCTACTACCACTCCTGGTGCTATGGCTGCCATCTGAGGGCCTGAGCACTGACCTGTCCAGCCCATCGCTGCCAACTTGTGGCATGCAACGCACCAAGCTTCAGCCCGGTGGATCTTGGCAAAGTAAATTGAAAACATTCTGGAAAAGATTCACT
Source organism: Indri indri (assembly GCA_004363605.1). Lineage (NCBI taxonomy): Eukaryota > Metazoa > Chordata > Mammalia > Primates > Indriidae > Indri > Indri indri. The sequence continues at coordinate 28,652 of RJWJ010005372.1, forward strand.
ATTCTAGATGCCACTGAAAACATTGGTAGTTCATGGGAGGCGGTGAAAAATATCAACATTAACGGGAGTTTGGAAGATTGATTCCAATCCTCATGGATGATATTGAGGGTTTCAAGACTTCTGTGGAGGAAGTAACCGAAGATGTGGGGAAAATAGCAAAAGAACGACAATTAGAGTTGGGGTCTGAAGATGTGACTGAATCACTGCAATCTTATTATAAAACATTAGTGGATGAGGAGTTGTTTCTTATGGATTAGGAAAGAATGGTTTCTTGAGATGGAAACTATTCCTGGTAAAGATGCTGTGAACATTGTTGAAATAACAACAGAGGATTTAGAATATTCTATAAACTTAGTTGATAAAGCAGCAGCAGGGTTTGAGAGGATAGATTCCAATTTTGAAACAAGTTCCACTGTGGGTAAAATGCTATCAAACAACATCACGTATTACAGAGAAGTTTTCTTTGAAAGGAAGAATCGATTGATGGAGCAAACTTCATTGTTGTCTTATTTTTGGAAATTGCCACTGCCACCTTAACCTTCAGGAACCATCACCCTGATCTGTCAGCAGCCATCAACACAGAGGCAAGATGTAACAGGAAGAATGGCCTGAAAAAGAATAAAAATGTTTTCTGTCTCTTCAAAACCCTCTTACCCCTTTTGAGAACTAAAACCTACATTGCTGCCTCAGGCTAGTGGTTGGGAGGGGCAGGGGAGCGTCCTTCATTCTTTGTGCCACAGGAGATGGCTTGGGGGAATTGTCCTTTGGAGGCCATGAGATTGTTTTAGCCAAAGATAGGACTATGAGATTAATCAGAACCTTCAAAAGCTCTGTACTTCTGCTCAGAGGCAGGACATTGGTACTTTGAGACAGGAGTCTGCCAACCTCCTCATTTGCTGGAAAATTAATAAACTCCTCTTTCCTTCTCCTCAAACCACTTGTCCTCATTCTTCTGATGTGGCCTTGGGGACAAGTGCTGAACTTTCAGTAACAAAGACCCTCCACCAAAAAACAAAAAAAATTACAGTTCGCTGAAGGGTTAGATGACTGCCAATATTTTTTAGCAATTTAGCATTTTTAAATTGTTATGTACATTGTTTTTTAAAGACATAATGCTATTGAACACTTAACAGATTACATTATAGTGTAAATATAACTTTTATATGCACTGGGAAACCAAAAATTTCCAGTGACTCATTTTATTGTGACATACACTTTATTGCAGTGGTCTGGAACAAAACATTCAATATCTATGAGTTATGCCTGTACTATTCTGAAGCTCAGAAGAGAAATCTAGAAATATAAAACTGGGATTTGTTAGCATATACATGATTATTGAAGATATGGGAATGGTCGAGTTCATTTAGAGAAAGTACAGAGTAAGAAAATGAAGAGAGCCTAGGGTGAAACTCTGGATATTTCCAACATTTTATAAACATTAGATGAAAGTAAGATGGCCAATGAGGCAATAGGAGAACCAGGAGAGTTCTGAGCCCAGAAGCTCAAGAAAGACAGTGTTTCAAAAAGAAAGAAATGATGAACTGTATTGAGTTACGCACAGATGTAAAGAAAATGAGAACAAACAAGTAACCATTGGATTTAGCATCAAGGTCATTGATAACTGGTGAGAGCTGTGGAGATTTTTTGTTTGTTTCTTTGTTTTGTTTTGTTTTGAGACAGTCTCGCTCTGTTGCCCAGGCTAGAGTGCCGTGGCATCAGCCTGGCTCACAGCAACCTCAAACTGCTGGGCTCAAGCGATCCTCCTGCCTCGGCCTTACGAGGAGCTGGAGCTACATGTGCACGCCACCACACCCGGCTAATTTTTTCTATTTTTAGTAGAGATGAGGTCTTGCTCTTGCTCCAGCCGGTCTCTAACTCCTGACCTCAAACAATCCTCCCTCCTCAGCCTCCCAGAGTGCTAGGATTACAGGCATGAGCTACCGCACCCAGCAAGAGCTGTTTTTAGTGAAGTGGTGGTAGCATTAATCTAATTGTTCTGAGTTTGGGAGCGAATAGGAAGAGAGACAATGGAAAAGTTAGGCTAGTAAATCCTTTTAGAAGTGTCAGTTACAAAAGAGAGAAAAAGATACAGTGGGAACTGAAGGAAAATGGGATCCAGGAAAATTTTTCAATGGGAGAAACTTAGAAATGCTGATGGTAATGTACCATATACCAACTCTACTTTTCAGGCTCTAAGGACCAGAAATTAGTCAAGGTTAGGCCATAGACAGAAAGCTTGGGCCTACAGCCAACAAAAGTAGATTCCCTTGGGGTGCCTTGATCAGACACAGCTAGATTGCTCTCAAATCCTTTAAATAAGCTGTATGTTGTTTCTCTGATGTCCCTTAAAGGAAGAAAAGTTTTCCTAAAACTTTAATAGGCTAAGGCCCTCTTTTTCACTTGGATAATATCTGGATGCTGTCCTTACTTTTGCTCAAGATCGTTTACACTGTGACTACTGCACATACCTGATTATGTCATTGTCCTGCTTCACATATTTCAGTTGTTCTCCAATACCTTTAAGATAAAGTCTAAAATCCTTAGAATGAACAAACAAGGCTTTTTTTTTTAATCTAATTTGACCTGTAACTATCTGTCTGGCCTCATCTATGTTTATATCCACACATTTGTATCCTACCCTTTATTTAAGCCAAAGTGCTAATAGTTCTTTGAACTATCCAAGCTCTCCCTTAATCCCTCCTACCATTTTCATGCTGCTTGCCTTGCCTAGAATGCCTTCAGCTGAGGTGTTCAACAAAAAATTGCTAAATAAATGAATACGTACATGAATGAAGAAATGAGCTTGCCTCCATTTCCTTGGAACTTTGGGAAAGGGGCTGTACTTGGTAATGAGTGGAGTGTTTATTCTGGGAAGCTAGATGACACATAAATGGCAGGATTTCAGGAAACCATTGAGGCCCTCACTGCATTAAGCCATCACCCCTGTTAGCCTGTCTCTGGATCTTGTCCCATGAGAATTTCATTTCCCTGAGCAAGGGCTTGGTGTTACTGGAAGTCCCTGAGGGAGGGAGAAGTGCTAAAAAAGAAAGAGGGGGCCAGACAGAGAAACTAAAAGTGAGAGGCAGCTGACGGGAAACAGCTAACAGTACCATTTTGCTCAGAACTGATGTTGTGATGGTATTGGAACAGAAACAAACCGATCTAAAATATAACCAAGTGCAGGGGAAAAGTTGTTTTAGAGCCTAAAACATACTTTGAGCAATTTTAATCATCCTGTTGTTGAGCTAAAAAGCAATTAAAATCACTTTTACTCCTCATCCTGGATGCCCAAGGTGGATAACTAAGTGGAATGCAGCAGGAGGGTTCGGGCCATTTTGAGAGACAGATTACTTGCAGCAGAGCCCTTTGGGATTGAGATAGAGGGGGGTGGGTGTATTAGGATCTCCTAGCAGGGCCAAGTCCATGAGATAAACAGCCCCAGAAAATCCCAGGCTTTTCATAGTCCCAGTGAAGGGACAAGAAGTGGCCTGGTTCATAAGTATCACAAACCTGGTGAACAAGCCAAGAAGCTTTCTTCTCTGACCACTTGCAGGCCTACCCAGAAAGAGATCAAATCCACCTAGTCTTCTGGGCTTTTCTGGGCTGGCTAGAGTTGGTGTTTCAGGGATTCTAGTATCTCAGGTCAAAAGAGTCTCACTCTTCTACAAGAGCCTGGGCTACAGCAGGAGATAGGAAATAAGAAAATCAAATTGCATCATACTTTCCCTCTAATACTCTACTCCCTGTTAACTACTAAACATAACTTCCTTCCACTGGCCAATTTTATTAGTTATTTGAGGAAACAGGAAATTGGAGGATTGGATACGAGACAAAGCTTGGGAAAACATAGGATACGAATGACCATTATGGCTCTGTTCAAATAAATCAGATCCCATAGAGTTGTTAGAGGATAGTGGAAGGAGTATGGGCCTTGGACCTACTTTATTCAAATTCTGCCTTTACTAACTTATTAGCTACGTGACTTTGGAAATGTCCCTCCCTGGGCCTTAGTTTCCCCACCTGTAAAATGAAGTTAACAGTGCCAACTTCACCCATATGCAGATTAAATGCCTGGTACCTAGGAGGTAGTCAATCAATGCTAGTTAATGTCCCCCTTATTTTCAGAAAATGGTGGGGCGAATCCTGTTCTGAGGGACAAGGATTTTGAAACCCTGGGATCTGAGTTGAGCAGAAAAGGCTTAGGTAAGCACACAGATCTTATGAATGGGGTGTGTAGAGGGGACGGGTCATCAAATGGATGAAGTATAACTCTAGATGGGAACTATTGTCTGGGTACCTTCTATATGGATAAACTGAGTTTGGAGGGTAAAATATAAGTGAGTGATGTTACAGAGCCTGTGATAGCATAAAGTTTGGGCTTCTTACCCTGCCTGGCTCAATTTTGCACTTGTGTTATCTCGCATAAACCACTCTGTTTTCCCAATTCTAGTTGTTTTCTCTAACTTCCTGACCCTACTCCCATCATCAAACCAAGTTTTTATGCAAACTAATAACTATTTACAAGCTACGAAGCTCTGGACGCTCTGTGGAAAAAGGAAAAGGAGGGTGAAGATTGAGAGAGAGGGAGAGAGAGATGGGGTATCATTAGCAGGAGAAGGAGCTCTAGAAAAAAGCTCTAGAGAGGGGCTCTAGAAAGGTGTTTTGCATAATAAGGGATATGGTTTGGCATTCAACTTGTGGAATTTGAGACCAGAATTCATGACTCTCTATTTCTCAAGAGAGGAATTTGGCTGAGTGGTCCAATTGGAGGGCCTTGCTTTGAGGCACCTAAGATAGAAGTTGAGAACACAAGTCTATATTGTATAACATTGACATATTTATAGGATTAGTAAAGGTTTTATGGTATTAGTAGAGCTGGGAGGACTAGAAAATAATATTTGCCCCTCTATCAATTGAGTGATATTTAAATTGTTCAACCATTTATGTAAAGAACTCTACAAGTAGCCATCCTAAACATGCTTTTCTCTCAATATTTCTACTCCCTGGAGAGATATGTCTATCTCTTTCTTTCATTTCACCATCAAATGTCTGGCTTCATAATTACTCATTCACTGACTTCTGCTCCTGGATTCAACCTATACCAATGACCTTCACATGGTCTAAGTCTCTGTCTGCTCCTTTCCTGATCCTCTAATGTTACTGATTTCTTCCTCTTTGAAACTCCTTTTTCCCCTAGACTTCCATGAGCCAGCACATGTCAGGTTCTCTTATTACCTCTCTGACAGCTGTTTCTTTGCCTCTCAAGGCTCCATTCTCCCTTTGGCCTCCTCGGTGCAGATTTCCCTCAACATTCTCTCCCAGATTCTCTTCTCTCTCTGTATTCTTTCTTTTCCACCTAATCCCCACAACATCAACTAGCCTCTCTAAGTGATTTGGGTCACCTTATCTCAATCTCAACCTCATATCATGTTTCAAACTGCCAGCTGGACATCCCTACCTGGATTTTCTACTGTTACCTGCTACTCTTGTACTAACCACATGTCTATTTCCCCAAGCCAGTTCCCAACTCTGTATTCCCTGCTGTTATTGCCACTACCACTTTCTCAGCCAAGAAACCCAGTCATCCTTGGCTCCTCTCTCTCCTTCAGCCTTCATATTTCATGCCCACATCCTATTGATTCTATCTCTCAAGAGTACCTTATACCCGTCCCCCCTTTGCCATTCCCATTGTCACTACTCTAAATGTGGTTCTCATTACCTCTCCCCTGAACAATTACAATAGCTTTTTAACATATTTTTTATTGCAAAACAACTCATTTCTTCAACAAACGTATATTGAGTCAATTACAGTGTACTTGGCCCTGTGTATACAACCATGGATCTTCTCTCAAGAAACATGCAGTCCAGTAGGGAAGGCAAGCAACTAAAAAGGGATTAACCTTTTAAAGGTAAGTGTCAGAACAGATGTAAATACAGGAAACTGTGGTACACAGAGGGACAGCCTCTAACCCATAGTGAGGGTTAAGGAAAGCTTCACAGAAAAGGTGACTCAATAAGTGTGGGAGATCACTGAGCATGGGTGGATTAATAGGGCATTCTAAGCAGAAAGATAAGCATGAACAAAAGCATGGGAGAAAGAGAGAGCACACACTCCATTTGGGGAAACACGAGTTATTAGAGATTTCTAGAGTGTAGCATGAGAAGTGGGGAAGGAGGCTAGAGAGGTTGGCAGGTGTAGGATCATGAAATACCTAGTATCACTGCTGAGGAGTTTAGGAGCCTAATAAACCATCAAAATATTTTAATCAAGAGAGGAACAGATATGATTTGTATGTGAAGAAGCTTTCCCTGGCAGTGGTATGGAGGTTGAATTGGACAAAGGCAATTCCAATGCCAATCTAATAATAATTTTTAGAAGCCTGAAAAGATAAAATATACTTGTAAAATTAAACAGGCAAAATAATTTTAAAAGTTATACAAAAAGGCAATTAATAAGGATCAAGAAAGTCCGGCACTGGGAAAAATAGCTCCATGGTTAAGACTACCATGATGATTAATCTTATGTGTCAACTTGAATGAGTCATAGAGTGTCCATACATTTGGTCAGATATTCTGGGTGTGTCTATGGGAGTGTTTCTAGATGAGGTTAACATTTGAATTAATAGATTGAGTAAAGCAGATTGCCCTTCCTAATGTGGGTGGGCCTCATCCAATCAATTGCAGGCCTGAATACAACAAAAAGGCTGCCCTCCCTCTAAGAGGGAACTCCTCCTGCTTGCCTTCTTGAGCTGGGACATATGTTTTTTTCCTGCATTCTAACTCAAACTGAAACATTTTCTCTTCTTGGATCTTGAGCCTGCCAGCTCTTGGGCTAGAACTTACACCCTTGGTAAGTTCCTGGTTCTCAGGTCTTTGGACTTGGACTAGAACTACACTATTGGTTCTCCTGGGTCTCCAGCTTGCCAGCTGCAGAGCTTGGGACTTCTCAGCCTCCATAATCATGTAAGCCATATATATACATGCACGCACTCGTGTGTATATGTGTATGTGTATCTCATTGGTTCTGTTTCTCTGTAGGACTCCAATACAGATTTTGGTACCAAAAAGTAGGGTGCTGCTGTAACACATATCTAAAAATGTGGAAGCAGCTTTGAAACCTGGCTAATGGGTAGAGGCTGGAAGAGTTTTGAGGTGCATGTTAGAAAAATGGATATTAAAGGTGATTCTGGTGAGGTCCCAGATGGAAATGAGGGATAGGTTATTGGGAGCTAGAAGAAAAGTAATCCTTATTATAAAATGCCAAAGAACTTGGCTGAATTGCTTTTTAGTATTGTATGTAAAGTAGAACTTGTGAATTATGAAATTGGATACTTAACAGAGATTTCTAAGCAAAGTATTGAAGGTGCAGCTTGGATCTTCCTTACTGCTTATAGTGAAATCTGAGAGGAAAGAGATGAATTAAAGAAAGAACTGAGGCCAGGTACAGTGGCTTATGCCTGTAATCCCAGCACTTTGGGAGGTCAAGGCAGAAGGATCACTTGAGGCCAGGAGTTTGAGACCAGCCTGAGTAACATAGTGAGACCTCATCCCTACAAAAAAAATGACAGAAAAAATCATCCAGGCATAGTGGTGTACACCTATAGTCCTAGCTACTCAGGAGGCTGAGGCAGGAAGATTGCTTGAGCCCAGGAGTTGGAGGCTACAGTAAACTATGACTATGCCTCTGCACTCCAGCCTGGGTATAGAAAAAGACCCTGTCTCAAAAAAAAAAAAAAGGAATTATTAGACAAAAAGGCACTATAACTTAAAGATTTGGAAATTATTAATCTTTCCATGTTGCAGTAAATGAGAAAGGTTTTTCTGAACAGAACACTAAGTGTGTGGCTGAACAACCTTTTGATAAAGAGATTATGGGTGCAACTCTTGGATTTAATCAATCATCTGGGCAGAAGCCAGGCTTAGAGAAGGATTTTTTTTTTAATTTTACAAGTATTTATTGTGCACTTTGGAAATGGAGGTGGAAGGCATGTCAGCATACATTTGACCTCAAATAATGTAAGCCAGGGGTCAGAAAACTATAGCCTTGGGGCTAAACTCAGCCTGCTGCCTCTTGTTATATGGCCTTAGAGCCCAGAATGGTCTTTTACTTTTTTTTCTTATTTTTGTTTTGTTTTGGGAATTTTTTGCTTTTTTTTTCTTTCATTTTTTTTTATTTCAGAATATTATGGTGTTACAAACATTTTGGTTGCATGAATTACTTTTGTACAGTTTGAGTCAATGTTATATGTGTGTCCATCACCCAGATAGTGTACATTGTGCCCATTAGGTATAAATTTACCCATCCCCTCCACCCCCTGCCACTTACTTGATTTCCATTGAATTTTACTACCATATGTACACATGAGGGTTGATCATTTAGCTCCAGTTCGATAGTGAGTACATGTGGTGTTTGCATTTCCATTCTTGTGATACTATACTTAGAAGCATGGCTTCCAGTTCCATCCAGGTTGTTACAAAAGGTATTAGTTCACCATTTTTTATGGCTGAGTAATACTCCATGGTATACATATATCACATTTTATTAATCCACTTATGTATTGATGGTCACTTGGGTTGTTTCCCCATCTTTGCCATTGTGAACTGTGATGATATACACATTCCAGTGCAAGTGTCTTTTTGATAAAATGGCTTTTTTTCATTTGTGTTAATACCCAGCAGTGGGATTGCTGGATCAAATGGTGGGCCTACTTTTAGTCCTTTGAGGTATCTCCATAGTACTTTCCATAGAAGTTGAACTACTTTGCAGTCCCACCAACAGTGTATAAATATTCCTTTCTCTCTGAACCCACACCAGCATCTGTTGTTTTGGGAATTTTTGATAAGAGCCATTCTCACTGGAGTTAGGTGATATCTCACTGTGGTTTTGATTTCCATTTCCCTGATGATTAGAAATGTTGAGCATTTTTTCACATTTGTTGGCCATTAGTTTATCTTCTTTTGAAAAGTTCCTGTTCATGTCTTTTGTCCACTTGTTAATGGGGTTATTTGATGTTTTCTTGCTGATTAGCTTGAGTTCTTTGTAGATTCTGTTTATTAGCCCTTTATCAGATGTATTGCATGCAAGTATTTTCTCCCATTCTGTACGTTGTCTATTTGCTCTATTGATTATTTCCTCTGCTGTGCAGAAGCTTTTTAATTTAATCAGTTCCCATTTATTTATTTTTGTTGTTGCTGTGATTGCCTTTGGGGTCTTCTTCATAAATTCTTTGCCTAGGCTGATATCTGTAAGAGTTTTTCCAACCTCTTCTTCCAAAATTCTTATAGTTTCATGCCTTAGGTTTAAGTCTGTTATCCATCGTGAATTAACTTTTGTGAGTGATGAGAGGTGTGGATCCTGTTTCAGTCTTAAATATGTGGCTATCCAATTTTCCCAGCACGATTTATTGAATAGGGATTCTTTTCCCCAGTGTATGTTTTTGACTGCTTTGTCAAAGATTGGATGGCAATATAAGGATGGTTTTATGTCTGGGGTTCTATATTCTGATCCATTGGTCTAGGTCCCTGTTCTTGTGCCAGTACCATGCTGTTTTCATTACTATAGCCTTGTATCAATAGTATGGCTTGAAGTCCGGTGAAGAGATGCCTCCTGATTTGTTCTTTTTGCTTAAGATTGCTTTGGTTATTTGGGGTCTAATCTGGTTCCATATGAAGCATAGAATTATTTTTTCTAGATCTATAAAAAATGACATTGATATTTTACCGGGGATTGCATTGAATCAGTAGATCACTTTGGGTAGTATAGACATTTTAACAATGTCGATTCTGCTGACCCATGAGCATGATATGTTTTTTCATTTGTTTACATCATCTGCAATTCCCTTCCTCAGTGTTTTATAGTTCTCCCTGTGGAGGTCTTTCCCCTCCTTCATTAAATATATTCCTAGGTATTTTATTTTCTTTGTTGCTATTGTGAAAGGTATTCCATATTTGATTTGATTCTCAGCTTGATTGTTATTGGCATATTTGAAAGCTACTGATTTGTGTACAGTGATTTTGTAGCCTGAGACTCTGCTGATTTATCAATTCCAGAAGTCTCTTGGTTGAATCCTTGGAGTTCTCTAGATATAAGACCATATCATTGTGTCCTTTCCTGGCTTTGGTATCAAGGTGATCTTGGCTTCATAGAATGACTTGGGGAGGATTCCCTTCCTTCTCTATGTTATGAAATAATTTCTGCAATGTGGGTACCAGTTCTTTTTTGTAGGTCTGGTAAAATTTGGCTGTGAAACCATATGGTCCAGGCCTTTTTTTGTCGGGAGACTTTTTATTGCTACTTCAATTTTGTGACTTGATATTGGTATGTTCAGGAATTCTATTTCTTCCTGATTGAGCCTAGGGAGGTTGTGTGTTTCTAGGAATTTGTCCATTTCCTCGCCATTTTCAAGTTTATGTACATAGAAATTTGTATTGTATTCAGAGATGATATTTTGTATTTCTGTGGTATCAGTTCTAATATCTCATTTTTTCTTTTCTGTTTAAGCTTAGTAGGGTTCTTTCTCTTCTGTTTCTTGTTAATCTAGTAAGAGGCCTGTAGATTTTATTGACCTATTCAAAGAACCAACTTTTGTTTCATTAATCTTCTGTATAATTCTTTTGTCATCAATTGCATTTAATTCTGCTCTGACCTTAGTTATTTCTTTCTTCTGCTGGGTTTGGGATTGGTTTGCTCTTCTTTATCCAATTCCTTAAAGTAATTCATTAGATTGTTGATTTGTGATCTTTCTGCCTTTGGGATGTAGGCATTTATGGCTGTATATTTTCCTCTTATGACTGCTTTTGCTTAATCCCACAGATTTTGATAACTTGTATCTTCTTTGTCATTTACTTCAAAGAATCTTTTTTGATTTCCATCTTAATTTCCTCCTTGAACCAATAACTATGCAGCAGTAGGTTGTTTAATTTCCATGCCTTTGTGTACAGTTGAGTTTTTCTGTTGGAATTTATTTCTAATTTTATTCTACTGTGGTCTGAGAAGGTTCATGGTATAATTTCTAATTTCTTAAATTTATTGAGACATATTTTGTGGCCTAGGATGTGATCCATTTTAGAGAATGTTCCATGTGCTGATAAAAGAACATAAATTAGTGGGTTTTGGGTAGGACGTCCTGGGAATACCTGTTAGGCCCATTTGTTCTAGAGTTCCATTTAAGTCTATCATATCTTTGGATATTTTTCTGCTTGCAGAATATGTCCCATTATGTCAGTGGGGTGTTAATGTCCCTGGCTATTATGATGCTGTTGTTTATCATTTTCTTTAGATCAAGTAGACTTTTCTTTATAAATCTGGGCACACCTATATTAGGTGCATAAATATTTAGAGTGTTAGGTCTTCTTGTTGAATTGCTCCTGCCACCAACATATAATGAGCATCTTTGTTTTTCTTTACTTTTTTTTCTTTTCATTTTTTTTATTTCAGCATATTATGGGGGTACAGATGTTTAGGTTATGTATGTCGCCCTTGCCCCCCACCAAGTCCAAGCTTCAAGCGTGTTCATCCCTTGGATGGTGCGCATCACACTCTTTGTGTATGCATATACCCATCCGCTCCTCCCCCAACCCCCTCCCCCCTGCATGACATCCAATAAATGTTATTCTTATATGTGCACTTCTGTGTTAATCAGTTAATATCAATTTTCTTTTTTTTATTTCAGCATATTATGGGGGTACAGATGTTTAGGTTACGTATGTTTCCCTTGCCCGACCCCTCACGTCCAAGCCTCAAGCGTGTCCATCCCTCAGATGGCGTGCATCACACTCCTTGTGTATGCATATACCTGTCCCCTCCTCCCCCGCTTCCCCCAGCCCGATATCCAATAGATGTTATTCTTATATGTGCACTTATGTGTTGATCAGTTAATACCAATTTGATGGTGAGTACATGTGGTGCTTGTTTTTCCATTCTTGGGATACTTCACTTAGCAGAATGTGTTCCAGCTCTATCCAGGAGAATACAGGAGTTGCTAGATCACCATTGTTTCTTAAAGCTGAATAGTATTCCATGGTATACATATACCACATTTTATTAATCCACTCATGTATTGATGGACACTTGGGTTGTTTCTGCATCTTTGCAATTGTGAATTGCGCTGCTATAAACATTCGGTGCAGGTGTCTTTTTCATAGAGTGTCTTTTGTTCCTTTGGGTAGATGCCTAGTAATGGGATTGGTGGATCAAATAGTAATTCTACTTGTATCTCTTTAAGGTATCTCCATATTGCTTTCCACAGAGGTTGCACTAGTTTGCAGTCCCACCAGCAGTGTATAAGTGTTCCTATGTCTCCGCATCCATGCCAACATTTATCGTTTTGGGACTTTTTGATAAAGGCCAGTCTCACTGGAGATAAGTGACATCTCATTGTGGTTTTGATTTGCATTTCCCTGATGACTAGAGATGTTGAGCATTTTTTCATATGTTTTTTGGCCATTATTATGTCTTCTTTTGAAATTGGAAACATTCCCACTTAGAACTGGAACCAGACAAGTTTGCCCACTATCTCCACGTCTATTCAACATAGTGCTGGAAGTCCTGGCCACAGCAATCAGGCAAGAGAGTGAAATTAAAGGCATATGAATGGGAACAGAAGAGATCAAACTCTCACTATTTGCTGATGACATGATATTATATCTAGAAAACCCCATGGATTCAACCAAGAGGCTCCTAGAATTGATAAATGAATTCAGTAAAGTCTCAGGATATAAAATCAATACACGCAAATCAGAGGCTTTCATATACGCCAATAGCAGTCATGACGAGAACCAAATCAAAGGCTCAATTCCCTTCACAATAGCAACAAAGAAAATAAAGTACCTAGCAATATATTTAACTAAGGAGGAAAAGACCTCTACAGAGAGAACTATGAAACATTGAGGAAGGAAATAGCAGAGGACGTAAACAGGTGGAAAACCATACCATGCTCATGGGTCGGCAGAATCAACATTGTTAAGATGTCTATTCTACCCAAAGTGATCTACAGATTCAATGAAATCCCTATTAAAATACCAACATTATTCTTCACAGATGTAGAAAAATTAATTCTACACTTCGTATGGAATCAGAGAAGGCCCCGCATAGCAAAAACAATTCTAGGCAATAAAAACAAAATGGGAGGTATCAATTTACCAGACATCAAACTTTATTATAAGCCTGTAGTAATCAAAGCAGCTTGGTGCTGGCACAAAAATAGAGCCATTGACCAGTGGAACAGAACTGAGAACCCAGATATAAAACCATCCTCATATAGCCATCTAATCTTTGACAAAGCAGACAAAAACATATACTGGAGAAAAGAATCCTCATTGAATAAATGGTGCTGGGAAAATTGAATAGCCACATGTAGAAGACTGAATCAGGATCCACACATTTCACCTCTCACAAAAATCAGCTAACGCTGGGTAACAGATTTAAATCTAAGGAGTTAAACTATTAGAATTCTAGAGGAAAATGTTGGAAATACTCCTCTAGACATTGGCCTAGGCAAAGAATTTATGAAGAAGACCCCAAAGGTAATCACAGCAACAACAAAAATAAATAAATGGGACCTGATCAAATTAAAAAGCTTCTGTACAGCCAAAGAACCTGTCACAAGAGCAAACAGACAACCTATAGAATGGGAGAAAATTTTTGCATGGTGCAAATCTGATAAAAGGCTGATAACTCGAATCTACTTAGAACTGAGGAAAATCAAGAAGAAAAAATCAAACAACCCTATCAAAAAGTGGGCAAAGGACATGTTTTTCTTTACTTTTGCTGTTTTTAAGTCTATGTTATCTGGTATGAGAATGACTACACCAGCTTTCTTTTGGTTTCCATTTGCATGGAATATTGTTTTGCATCCCTTTACCTTGAGTCTGAATGAGTCCTTGTGGGTTAGATGTGTTTCTAGGAGACAGCAGATACTTTGTTTGTATTTTTTGTTTGTCCATTCAGCCAACCTATGTGTCTTGAGTGCAGAGTTTAAGCCATTCACATTTATTGAAAGAATGGAAAACTGGGGTAGATTTCTGTTCATCCTGTTGAACAGAACTTTATTACTTTGTTTTACCTCTTGAGTCATTTTGGTATCTGGGCTCTGGCCTTTAGCTTTTGGGTGATTTTACACTGGTCGGTGTCTATTGTGCTGATCAGTGTATAATGCAGGTCTAAGTACTTCCTGCAGGGCATGTCTTGTCTTGACAAATTCCCTCAGTGTTTGCTTGTCTGAGAAGGTCTTTGTTTCTCCTTCATATAAGGAACTTAGTTTTGCAGTATACAAAAATTCTAGGCTGGCCATTATTCTGTTTCAGAAGACTGAGAATGGGGCCCCAATCCCTCTGGCTTGTCATGTCATTGTATGGCCTCAGTTGAAAAGTCTGCCATTAGTGTCACAGGATTTCCTTTGTAAGTTACCTGCTGCTTTTGCCTTATGGCTTGCAGGAATGCCTTGTTCATGTTTATTTTGGCCAGTCTGATGACTATTTATCCTGGTGATTGCTTCTTCACGAAGAATCTCCCAGGGTTCCTTGAGCTTCTTGTACCTGGATACCTAGACTTCTAGCAAGGCCAGGGAAGTTTTCCTCAAGTATTCCCTCAAATGGATTTTCCGACCCTTGAGTATTTTCTTCGTCACCCTCAGGGATGCCTATGATTCTTATGTTAGTCCTTATGTTTACATAATCCCTCATTTCTTGTAGGTTTTGTTCATTCCTTTTTATTCTCAGATCTTTCTCTTTGGCTTGTTTAACTCAAAGGTGTTTTCTTCAATCTCTGAGATTCTTTCTTCTGCCGGATCTATCCTATTGTTAAGGCTTTCCGCTGTGTTTTGTATTTCCTTGATGGTTTTTCATTTTCACAAATTCTGTTTTATTTTTTTAATAATTTGATTTTCTTAGTAAATTTTTCATTCATTTGCCACATTGTTTTTGTGGTTTCTTTATGTTGGGTTTCTATTTTCTCTTGAATTTCATTGAGCTTCCTTAAAATCTATATTTGGAATTCTTCATCTCTCATTTCAACCTTTCGTTTTGGTTGGTATCCATGGATAAGGAGTTACTGTTCTCTTTTGAGGGTGTCCTTTCACTCTTAGTTTTCATGTTTCTGGAGATCTTTCACTGATTCCTTTTGATCTGGCCTCTTGATCGAGATCTGGGGGTGCGAAGCTTGGTTTATGTCTGTCTCCAGGTCTCTGAAGATCAATCCCTGAGTGTGCTAGGGAGAGGAGTGCCAGTTCTGAGTTACCTATGGGGTGTTCTAGCAGGTTTGGTGTACCTCTTGGGTTATTTCTGACCTGCTGTCTTCATCTCTTCCCAACAGTGTGTAGTGAATTAGTTCCCCCAGCTTACTCTTAGTGATGGTGGGTGCTACGTGTGAGTGTGAATCAGCCATGCCCTGTTTGCTTGAGTTGGAAGACACTATGATAAGCTATATAAATGTTCTCCCTGTCATTGGTTGATGTCTGTGTGATAGAGCCAGCTGTTGAGATGTTCTTTTGTGTCTGTGGTAGTCTCTGATCCCCCAGGGGCAGTACTTGAGTGTCCCCAGCTTTATGAGGGACCATGTCACTCCCAGGGCGTTTCTTGATCTCCACCACCACCGAGGTGGGGGGTGAAACAAGGCAGTTAGTGACTAGGTTTTGGGAACCTGAAAGGCTTTTCAAAGCCTCAGCAGGGCTTAGAAGTTGCTTTTCCAGAGATGGAATTATACTGGCAGGAACACTGTTAGCTGGGCCTAAAGAGGACAGAAAAAAATGAGACAAAATTAAGGCAGGTTGTTTGACTTCTTAGATCCTACAATATCAGAACATAGAGCTATTCAGCTGCACTATTCATTACACTGTTCTTCAAGAGAAGAGATGAATGACCCATCCCAAAGGTGATTCAGAGATCACTATCATCCTAAGTGAAGTAGCTCAGGAATGAAAAACAAACAGCACATGTACTCTCTAATAGTTAGGAGCTAAACATGGGCACGCATGGGCACAAAGAGATGTAAAGTCATTGTAAATCAAGAAAGGGAGAGAAGGGGAGGGGTAAAAATTTACCTATAGGGTACAATGAACACTGTTTGGGTGATGGGCACACTAAAAGCCTCAATTTAAGCATTATAGAAGGTGTTCATGTAACAAAAACATTTATACCCCCTTAATATTTTGAAATAATTAAAAAAGAGATCATTAGGTCAGCCTCCTATGTTTCAAAGGGTGAGCCCATTGCCTTAGTTTCAGCAGCTTCTGACCAGAGCCATGGGGTGGATCCACTTCCCCAGTGGGACCGGAAGGTGAGTATCAAGCCAAAGAGGGTTATTCTTGAGCGTTAAGATCTAATACAATTTGCCTTGCTAAATTTTGGATTTGATTGGGACCCTTTACCACTTCCTTGTTTCCTATTTCTTTCTTTTGAAATGGGGTCTTATGCCTGTCCCACCATTGTACTTTAGAAACACATAACTTGTCTGGTTTCTCGGGTTCACAGCTGGAGAGGAATTTTATCTCAGGATCAATCATACCTCAAGTCTAACCCATCTCACCCATTAGCTGATATTTTTATGAGACTTGGGACTTTAGAATTTAGAGTTGATACTGAAATGAGTTAAGAGTTTTAGGACTATTGGGATAAAATGAATATATTTTGCATGCTTTGAGGACATGAATTTTAGTGGTCCAGGGGCAGAATGCTCTGGACTGAATTGTGTCACCCAAAATTTATATGTTGAAGCCCTAACCCCCTATGTGCTGTATTGGATACTTTAAGGAGGTGATTAAGATTAAATGAGGTCATCAGGGTGGAGCCCTGATCTGAGAACTTCTGTCATTATAAAAATGGAAGAGATAACAAATCTCTCTCTCTCTCTCTCTTTCTCTCCCCTTTTCCCTCTCTCCCCCCTCCTTCCTGCTCTTTCCTATGTGAGAACACAGCAAGAGGGCAGCCATCTGTAAGCCAGGAAGGGAGCCCTCACAGAAACCAAATTCTGCCAGAACCTTGATCTTGGACTTTCCAGCCTCCAGAACTGTGAGAAAATAAATGTCTGTTGTTTCAGCCACCCAGTCTATGATATTTTGTTATGGCAGTCCTAGCAGACTAAAGCACCCACAGACCCTAATGCTGCATTACTTGGGTTCAAGTCCCAGCTTTACCACTTACAGAATAGGCGAACTCAGATAACTGATTTGGCTTTCCTGTGCATAGTTTTTTCACCTCTCACATATACTTCCATGTTTTTGTACGATTTTCATAACTATCATTTGAAATTCATGCATCCTTTACTTTCCTGTTGAGTTTTAGATGTTTTTCTTTATTTTTACTATTATAAAAATATTCATAGATACAGCCTTCTTTTTACCATAGAATTTTTTTCCCTAGAATTGAATCTCAGGAGTGAGATTACTAGGTCAAAGGGCGGGATTACTAGGCCTGGGGAGGGGTTGGATTTTTTCCGTGGTTATAAACCATCCAAGCCACCTCACATGACAAATGTCATTACCAGCCCTTTCAGGCCAATGTTTCCAAGTCAGCTTCTGATGGGGTTATTGGCTTGTAACTATCAGGCCTAGGATCACCAGCTTTTCCTCTGTTCTAGGAGAGTTAGAAGCCAGAGTTGCTATCTGGGAGGAGTAGGGTTGGATCCTCCTAAATTGCTTCTTTGAGCTTAGAAGGGGGAAAAAAAAGCTAGAAGTAGTGGTAACTATTTTGATCAGAGTGGCTGGTTATTATCTACCCATTCTCCCTGAGAAATGGACTTCAGTTCTCAAGGTTGGTTTCCTCCCTATCCATAAAAAGAAAGCTCCCCACGTAAGAATGCTATGCAAACAAGAAAATATCTGCCCATAATGTAAAAAGATACAATGTAAATGTCTTTTGTATAGTGAAATTCCATTAGGACACATATCAACAGGACCTGGATTCAGATATACCACTTGACAAGTAATAATACATGGCATGGGCACACAGCTTCAGCATTTATAAAGCACTTCTACTTCCATTATTCCATTGATCCTCAAAACAAATCCTTAAGATAGAGAGCATTAGCCTCTGTATTAGTCAAAATATAATAGGTTATGCTGAGACAACAAACAACCCCAGAACTTTAGTGGCTTAAACCAATGAAAGTATATATATTTTTTATTCATTCATTCTACATGCCCATTGGTGGCCAGTGGAGGATACATATCACTTCCACTCATCTTTCATTAGTCAGAGCAAGCCATATGGCCACATCTAACTTCAAGAGGGCAAAGAGGTATAATACCCCTGTATTACTGAAAGTAGAAAGGAACTTAATATTGGTGAACAGTAGTAATTTCCACTACAGTCTCGTTTCATAGCTGATAGGCCAAAGGGCTCAGAGAAATGACATGTTGAGGGAAGCAGTTTGAAATTGTAGACCGAGCTTACAATAAATGATTTTTAGGTATTGTTACTAAAAGACAGCGTGCTTTCAGTGGAGAGAAGGTTCTTGGAGATTGAGAACATGAGAACATAGGCTTTAGAGCCAGACAGTCTTGAGTTTAAACCCCAAATCATTCCACTTACTAACAAAGTACTTCATGCATTTGAAACCACTTCTCTGAGCTTCCATTTCATCATCTATAAAATAAGGATAAAGGATTAAAAAGAAAAATTTGCAGGGTTGATGTGATGACTGGAGTTAAATGGAGTTAATGTGGATAAAGTGCCTGAGTCAAAACTCACTTATGCTAAGTCCAATTTATACTCTTACCACCTTGCCTCTGCTAGGTATGCTAGAACATGGAAATCCTGTGGAGCAACTCTTGGTCTGATTCTTCTCTGGCTTTCTATTTCCCACTGTGACATGTGAAGAGGTGAGAGGACAGAAAGGAAGAGGAAAACTTGAGACAAGAAGGAAAGCCATTTTTACCCTGAGTTCAGAAATATATTTGTATACCCTGTTCCCTCTTTTTGCTATATCCTCTCCTGTCTCCTTTGCTCAGCCAACTCTTACTTATCCTTTAAGACTTAGTTCAATCCAATCACTTGTCTGCGAAGTGTTCCCAGACTCCTTCATGCTGAGTTTGATGCCCCTTCTCTGGACCCTCTCCCACCACCACCACCCCTGCCACAAACACTCTGTGTCTAGATCCATCTGAGCACTTAGTGCAATGCCTTGTGTTTGTCACACAGCAAGTACTTACTAAATGTCTATCCAATGAATGAATAAGATTTTGCATGGCATACAAATCCTTGTTGATTTTTTTGTCTGGCCTCATTTCTCTCAGTCCATCTCCTGACCTTGCTCTACCCATTCCTCTCACCATTACCTCAAAACAGACACCTGCTATTCCAGAAGTAAACTGAAGGAGCTTAGGAAATTTCATCCCAAAATATGATTCCTTGGTATAAAGAGTATTTTTGTGCGTGTGTGTGTTCCAATAAAACGTTATTTAAAATAACAGGTGACCAGCCGCATTTGACCCATAAGCTGTAATTTACTGATTTTTAAACTGGAGACAATGGCAGAAAATCTAAAATGTTCATTTTTCTTGCATTTGGCTAGGAGAAGGCTTCAATTTTCTTCTTCCATTTTTGAATTAAAGGTCCTTACAGATCCACAGGCCCTTGAATGGGTCTTTCCCTCTGTCTGCATAACCAGATGGACCCACCAAAAGAACAATGGGCTTCCCTTCCCTTCCCTGTTATCTCACTATATTGCAGGTAAGAAAATCAATAATGCAACCAGACTTGGCCCAAATCATTTTAAATATAATACCTGTCTCTCAGGTAAATTTAACTTGCAAAGAGAATCACTTACAAGTCAATCTGTTTCCCCCATCCATTCATCCTCCCTAGCAACCATTTATTGTCCCTAAATAGAACTACCTATACTCCTCATCGCCCCCTCCCTTCTAAAAGGAGGGTATAAAAATATCTGGATCTCATTGTGATATTGGGTAATCACTCTGTGATTCTCCTTGTGCACATGGTAAATAAACCTATTCCTCTTATTAATCTGCCTTAATCTTTCAGTAAAATTTTGGGGGAAATAGGGCATTTCTCCCTCACACCCACATACCACACTGTTTATGGACCCAAGAATCCCTTGGAATCTTTAGGTCTCTATCTTTATACAAGCTGCTTCCTCTGCATGGCATGCTCTCTCACTATCTGGCCACCTTTCAAACATTTATTCATATTTTAGTAAAGGCTGAGGACAGGAAGTTTGGGGCTCTGAACCTAGGCTACCCGAGTTTAAATTCCAGCTATGGTTATTAGCTGTGAGCCCTCAGGCAAATTATTTAACTTCTCTGGGCCTGTTTCCTCATCTATAAAATAGGCCTAATAAATGTACCTACCTAATAGACTTGTTATGGAGATTAAATGAGTTAATACATTTAAATCATTTACAAGAGTACCTGGTACACAGTAACTTCTATAGAAGTGTTTGCTATTATTATTTAAATCTCAGCACAAACACTACTTTCTTTGTCTAAGCTGGGGTCATAAACTGGCAGCTTGCAGGGCATGTTTTATTAGGACCACATGGTTGTTAGGGTGGTGATGCTGTTGCAGATGGGTTTTGAGAAAGATTTCTCCAGACAGAGATTAGGATAGGAAGAAAACGTTTAATTACTTTTCCCTGGGGGAAGAGAAAAGGACCAGCACAGAGGTGGAAAGGGAAGAATGTGCTGGCCCCTAAAATCAGCTATCGGGGCTTTTTAAAGGGGGTTGTAAAAATGGCAGGGTATAGTTGAGAAATTGCTGCATCCTCTCCTTTCTTTCTTCTTGGTGGCAGGTAGATAACAAAAAACTGCTAGAATGTCAAAGTCTGAGACTTGGTTTCCTGCCTTTCCTTGAAGAAGGGATTATCGCAGGAGATGTGACTCTGTCCTCAAGATATGGTTGAGGCTGTAGCTCATTCTTCTGTTGTTTATTCAGGAACACTGTAAAAGCAGATTCTTAAAACGAAAAAAAAAAAAAAAAACAATGGTTTGCTGCATCCTGGGGGCACTAGTTCACTTGTACATGTTGGTCACCAGCCTGCTCTTCTTTTAAAGTGGTAGAAATGTAGGTATTGGTCAACCATCTCTTTACAGACCCTGATCCAAACCAGTTCTGCTACATAGCTTGGCACAGTGCATGGTATTCAAGGCCCTGCATGCTCTAACCCCTGCCTTTCCTTCTGTATCCTCTGGCTCTTCCTGAAACACTGGCTCAGCACCTTCTCTTAGCTATTGGCACTCTACCAGGGAACAGAGAAATCTACAATAATAATAATAACAGCATCTAACACATTACATGCTGAGCACCTTTCTAAGTTCATAGCATGTATTAATTTATTTTGTCTTCACCACAACAATCTTATTAGGAGTTAACTGATATTATCATCTCCATTTGTGGGTGATAATATCAAGTTTCAGGTCCTACTGCTAATATGTAGTGGTGTTGCGATTTGAACTAAAATATATTGAGCATGGCAGCCATGCTCTTGGTCACCATGCTGTGCTTTGCTTTTTCGTTTTTCTGGTTTTTTTTCTCTCTTTTTTTTTTTGTATATCTCCCTCTCTATACTTGGAGCTCCTTACAGGCAGCAATTTTATGCCCAGTACATAGTGCAGTGTTTGGCACATAGTAGTGGTTAATAAATTTTTATTAGATGAGTGAATAAATGAATGCATAATGAAAAGAGTAGAGAATTTGGAGTCAGAAATCCTAGTGTCCAGCCTGGTATCTATTATCTAATGATTTCTGAGGCTTTGAATGATTGAATTAAACTTTCAACCTTTTTGTGTCCAAACAGGATAGTGTTTATATACATGGGTATACACAGGAGCCAGGCTGTCTATGTTCAAAATAAGGCACTACGACTTACTGGTTGTGTGACCTCGTACTGGTCTCTTGTCCTTTCTGGACTTCAGTTTCCTAATTTGAAAAATTAGGACGGTTGTAATAACCAGGTCACAGGGCTGTTGTGATGAAAATATGAGTTAATGCATACATAGTGCTGAGAACACTGTCTAGTACATAGCAAGTGCTTGACAAATGTTACTCATTAATGTTATTATTATGTTTTAATATTTTCACATATAAAGAGGGGATAAGAATATTTATCTCACTAGACTATCATGAGGATTCAATAAGGCAACAGATGTGGAAGTGCTCTATCATCTGAACAGCACAGCGTAGATGCTAAAACTAAACTTAGTAAATATCTCGAATCATTTATTTAGGCCCTGAAGCTCAGGCTCAGTGTAGCTTAGCTTCACACTCACAAGTGAGTGGCAAATTCCCAAAAGTCTAGAGAAACCTACTAGGGATGGCCCTTCTGGTGCTAAGAGGCACACAACTTCAAGATTAAGTGTTAGCATGATGCTATGTAGACACCTTATTTCATGCAGGCTGTGGGCTACAAAGTCTTCTGGTTAGCTGGCATTTACTCCCATAAGAGACCAGGAGGTAGTGAAGACTTAGCAGGAAGAGTCCCTGGGCACCGAAAGAAACAGACTACATCAAGCACCATGATAAGGACAAAGAAAGGACCTGTGAAGACTCAGGAAAACGTTTTGCCCTGTGCACCTTAAGTTTCCACTGAGAGAGGGGAGTGAGCAAGGCACAGAGCAAATGAGGGGTCTGGACACCATGAGTGAGAGAGAGGAGTGGGGAGGAAGACAAGGACTCGAGCAGCAGCAGTCCAGCAATTCTGGTTCCCAAGAAGGAAGAGAGGAGGGAGAGAAACCACACATTGCCTCAAACTCCCTATGCTAGTGCATGGGAAGTGCCTGAGGAGATTACAGTTCATACATGCTAGGATTTTCAGAGGCAAAAGTGGCTGAATTTTACTCAGACTGTGGTCCCTCTTTGGTCTGCTTTAGGGCAAGTGCTCGTCCACCCAGCTTCACTGACAGTAAGAGGAATCCAATCACTTCAAGTGACCAAGAAACATTTTTTAACAGCGAGGAAACTGCAAAATGTCTGGAAAATCCCCACTTGAGTTCTCAGAGCCCTTATTGCTGTCAGCTGCTGACTGAAGTTTGAGAGGAAGGGTGTGAAGGAGATAGTGAAGGGAGGGAGAGATTTATGGACAGACTGGACTGAGGGACTAATTCAAAGTAGGCCAGTTGAGTGTAACAACATACAATGCCTGGACTGGAACCTCAGACAACAGTGAGTGCAGGATACAGACATTTTTCCCATATGGAAACTGGAGCAGGAAGTGTACTATTTCCTTCTTGTTTTGTAATGCCCATGGTGGCTAGCATAGGGATGGCCATGCAAACAGTTCACTGACTGTTTAATAGCAGAAGGGCTGCTGAGTGAGGCCTTCATGCAGGTTGGAGAGCCTCAGGGACCTCAGACTGGGAGTGAAAGCTATGCTATACATCTTATATAATTTTAATGTGATTGCAACAAAAACGTTATGGAAAGTTCAACACTTGTCCCCAAAGCTGCATCAGGAGAATGAGGACAAGTGGTTTGAGGAGCAGAAAAGAGATGTTTATTAATTTGACAGCAAATGAGGAGAATGTCAGACTCACATTTTAAAGTACCATTGTCCTCACTATAAGCAAAAATACTGAACTTTTAAAGGGGTGGTTTTCAGCTTCAGGGTATTGCTGTTTAACTACAGTTGATGGTTCTGATCGACACCAACTCTGTGAAAGACCCCGTCTCCATCAATGACAATCTCATGATCTCTGCCTGGACAATTCCATTGAGCCATCTCCTGTGGTACAAAAAAGCAAAGGACACTCTCCTGCCCCTCCAATTACTGGCCTTGGGCAGAGACGCAGGTTTTATTTCCCAAAAAGAATGTGGTGAGGGGATTAAAGAGACAGCTGGTAAAACATTTTACCCTTTTTTCAGGCTATTCCCTCTGTTACAAAAATATATCATTAGAGCTATTGGCTAGATGCTTGACTGGTTTGTACTATATCCACTGCTCATCAACTGGATTTTAATGTAGATTTCCTAAGCCCCTAATTGGGACCTAGCCTCAGGAGAAGGGGATTATAGTAGATACAAAGAAGTGGAAACCTAGCCCTTGGTATCTAGTTAGGAAGATAAAACAAACCTTTGGTTTTGTTACAAAAGGGCCATATGAGTAGGCTCATGGACCCCAGGAAGGCAAAAGTGGACTGGAGTTCTGGACCTTGAAGGATGGTTAAATTTGCAAAGGTTGAAAAAGGGAAAGGCAGGGAAGGAGGGGAAGAGGGTACTCCAGGTAAGGGAACAAATTGAGTAAAGACTTAGAGGCTAGAATGAACATAGTCTATTCCGGATACATGATCCTAATGCAGTATAATATTTGACCCTTATTCAAGACACTTCCTCCACTCTTTGATCTAACAAATGTTTGGCTATGTAGAGAGATAGATAGATAGTCCTGGACCAGGAAACAGCAAGATGGTTAAGTGTTCTGGGTTTGTCGCTCGTTCACCATATGACCTTGAACAAGTCATTTACCCTCCGAGGCCTCTGCTTTCCAAGCTGCAACAATGGGGGATATAGAAGTGGAAGTAAATAGTTCTTTTACCATTTCACCTTAAATTACCTATAGAACTGTTTCCCATACCATAGTGTTCTTCAGAAACACCTCGAAAACCTTAATAAGAGTGCAGATTCCCAGAGATTCTGGTTTATTAGATCTATGGTGGGGCCTGGGGAAGTATATTTCTAACACGGAACACAGATGACCCTGCTATGTGTGATTCACAGACCAGACTGTGAGGCACAATGTCCTATGGGTTTGTATTCAAATGCATATTAGAGCCTGTTTCTGAAGTTCTGGGATACTGTAACAAGAGCCTCAGACCTTCCCTTCCCCATCCTCAAGCCAGTTCTGAATCAGATCTTCCTCACTATTTAGGGGCTTCAACAAAGACCACTCAGTTATAGCATGTCATGGAAGAGTGATGTCTCTTCTACACTTGTGGGAGCATGGTACTATCTGGCCAAAACCATAGTCAGGAAGGACTAGGAATGCTTGGGCAGAATGACCTGAGCTGCCACAAAACAGGGCCAGGCATAGCAGGGGTGAGGGGAAACTTTCCCTTTTCCCTGAAAGTTTGCTGAAAGATCAACTCACAACTAAGGCAGATTAATGAAAGAGAGACGTTTATAGACGTGTATTTACCATGTGCAAGGAGAGAATCACAGAGTGATTACTCAATATCCCAATGACATCCAGATATTTTTATACTTGTTTTGTAGAGGGGAGGGAGAGGTGAGCAGCATAAGTAATTCTGTTTAGGGGCAATAAATGGTTGTCAGGGAGGATGAATGGATGAGGGAAACAGATTGACTGTTAAATGATTCTCTTCACAAACTAAATTAACCTGAAAGACAGGTATTATATCTAAAATGATTTGGGCCAGGTCTGGTTGCATTCTTTATCGTTTTTTCCTGCAACATACTGAGATAACAGAGAGGGGAAGGGAGGTCAATTGTTCTTTTGATCTGTCAGTGCGGTTTATGCAAATAGAGAGAAAAACCCTTCCAATGCTTTTTGATCTCAAAGGGCGTATAATTGAAAATACTTTTATACCAAGGAGTCATATTTTGGGGTAAAATTTCTTGAGCTCCTTCAGCACCCAGGCTCTTAACCTGGAGGAAATTCATCTTCTTCCCTGCCTCTCCCTCACCCACATGCTCCTAACACTGCTGCACATCCCCAAGGAGCCCAGAGAATAGTCCCATGAAGCGAACAGGTTTTTGTAGATCTAATCAGAGGCAATAACACCAAGAGCCAAAGCCCATGACAGCCTGAGCCCATTCTGCTCTCAGGATTAAACCTCAGATGGAGGATGGTGGGCAGGGGAAGAAGTTAAAGTGTGGACTTAGGACCTTGACTGCTGCTGGAGAAGCAGCCCATGTGACTTGGGAGGCAGAGGTTTCAGTCTCCCATCCCGAGCCCCACTGGCTCCCCTTGGCCACCCAGGAAACAAGCGGGGCTGAAGCTGGGCAGCCAGGAGACAGACAGAACCAACCCCAGGTGCCAGCGTGTCACGTGCAAAAGGGGCCTGAAGCCCACCTGTCCCACTTCTCCAGTCCTTCTCCCTCCAGGAGCTCACCAGGCTCAAGCTAGAAAATCTTTCTGGTCTCCTCCTCCCATCCTCTCTACCTGCCCTAGGACTCCCCTCCCCAGCCTTCCTGCCAAGTGCTCCCCACCCACCCAGCGTTCAAGGGAACTGGGATGGACCTGGAAGCTCCCTGTCTCTGCAGGCACAGGATTCCACTTGTCAGAACGTTCTTCCTGCTGGTGAGCCAAGCCTGCTCCCCTGTGACTTCCTCCTACTCACCCCATTTCTGCCCTCAGGACCACCACCCCGACAGGACTGCTCCTATTCTCAGGAATGTCCTTCACATATTTTAATACAGCTACCTCTGTCATCCTTGTTCCCCTGCCAGACATGTTTCTGTCTCTCCCTCCCCCTCTCCCTCATCTCTCTCACAAACAATTTTTATTACTATGTAATTCATGTGCCATACAGTTGGCCCATTTCAAGTGTACATATCTATTTCATGTTTATTGATTTGTCTATTCTGGAAACTTCATATAAATGGAATTAGGTAACATGGGTTTGATCCATGCTCTCTGTGAAACTTTGGGTAAATCATTTCACCTCTCTGATTCCATTTCCCAAGCATGAAATGTAGCAGTATTGGTTTTTACTACATAGGGTCTTAATGAGGCTTAAATACGCTAATGCATGTAAAGCACTTAGCAGAGGGTTTTCTTTTATTACTGCTTTTTATAAAGTGGTTTTCCTAATTACTGCTCTCATCTTCAACTGGTGTGTTCTCATTGGCATGGAGTTGAGTGGGACATGAGGTATTTATGCAAGTATTTAGGCAATATCCAACATATTTAACAGCCCATTAACGCATAGACATGACCCATCAGAATGGCCTGAGCACTGAAGCTGGTCCTATAGGCTCTCTGTTGGGCCTGGCATTAATCCACTAATTTCTGAATTGTGGAGAGGTCAAGGGTCCAGGGGATCATTACAGTAACAGACGAGACACTTAGAGGGTTCTGAGCTACTGCTATTTGCTAATCAATATGGAAGGATTTCAATATTTTAATACCCAATATGGCCACACCATCATGTACTGGCTGGATGTCTAGCCTGAGCAGTACCATCATCTTCCTAGGTATGGACACCATATAATGTTCAGGGTCTTAGATTTATAAATGTGATTCACATGGATTGTTAAGGTCCTTGAATTAGGGTGTGTACTTCATACTAGACTTTCTAAAGAGACTTCAAGGATGCCAGGCAGGCAAGCAGGGCTGACAATGGCAGCAATGACACCTGGCCCCCACATATGTTCTTTGGTTTCTCAGAAGTGTAAGGGCTTCTGTTAGCCTAGCCCTTGACCATAAAATTAGAATATACTACATGTTGAGAAAAGAGGAGATGGCCTGAGGGAAGAGAAGGAGGTGAAGAGACTATTAAAAAGGATCAAACCTCCAATCTAAATGATGTGGCAAAACCAGAGCAATACTAGCTCCAAGCAGTTCTTCAGGTGAAGGTTGATTCGGGAATAGCAGCCAAGAAGGAAGCTTCAGAGGTGCAGGCAGAATGAGCCTCAGGCAAAGCAGAGACATTCCAGGAAATCTAACTGAAAAGAAGAGGAAAGTGAATAGGAAAATGACCTGAAATGAGGACATCATATGAGCTTCTGGGTGGGTGGTAGTGTGTGAGGTAATGAGGGGAGAGGGACAGGGGTGGAGGTGGTATCTGGAACTTTTCCCCTGAAACCCAGACTAGCAAGGTATTTCAAATCTTGTTATTGGAAGGGTTGGGTTTTTTGCTAGTTGTCTGCCTGGCCTCTCAATGAAGCTGAAAGTGGGGAGAAAGGGCAGCCAGTACAAACAACCAGGGAGTGACTTAATCTGGGCTGAGGGCACACAATCTGAGGAGCCAGTGTGCAGGCAGCCTGTCTAGTGGGGAGGGCAGAGGCCTTTTCAAGCCAAGCAGCTGGTGTGCTGAGGAATAGGACTGCTAGCATCTGGGGACCTGATGAAAGAAAAGTATCTCCTCAGAAAGACAATGTAGCAACTCGGAAAGAGAAGGAAAAGGGTAGAATTGCAGCCTCAGTTTTTGCTCACCTCTGGTGGCTGAGTGTTGTGGCATGGTGTGCAGGTATCCAAGAGACCATAAGACACTGTGCAGACCTCAGAGCTGATGCTCACTGATGCTGATTCCAATCACGAAATCTCTCTTAAACACTGTGCTGTGAATATTTGCTAATGAAAACCCTAGGCTGTCTAGCAGGGTGGGGTGTATTTCCTGGGCGAAACCCTTCAAGTGTAGTTTGAGTCTTTTTCTCTACAATGCATTCCTGTTCCCAAGGCTAGACCTCTCTTTGACTTCATGAGCGTTCATAATGTTGTGACTAAGAGCAGAGTCCTTCTCTGCCTGGGTTCAAATTCTACCCCTGCTACTTACTAGCTGTGTCATCCTTGCTTCTCCTCTCTGTGACTCAGTTTCCTAATTTGTACAATGGCTATAATGAGAGCATCTGCCTCATTGCATTACTGTGAGGAAACACAACACAGGTCAAGTGCTCAGAATAGAGCTTGGATTGTACTAAGAACTCAATAAACATTATGATTTGGATTCTGACTCATTATCCAATTTAGTCATAGCCTTTCCTGTTTTATGCCTTCTGTAAATGTCCCTAACTAAGTCACTGGAAAAAATGATGTTGGCACAAAAAGGAATCTCTCCTTCCCTTCCTACCAGCCTCCCATTCAGTTCTCTGAGCTGTCCAAACACTTCTGGCACATATGTGTATAAAAGCTGTGGCTACTGAGATCTTACCTCTCACCCCTGCTGCACTGTTCTAAGACCACCCCTTACAAACTCTATCCCCCTTGTATTACCAGACTTCCTTCCCCTGGAGGCTGTTCCTTCTGTCTTTCTTCCCTCGCTCCTTCTTCTTCTTTTACCTGCACTGACTACACATTATCCAGTCATACAAGCCATGTGCCTAAGAGTCATCATCCTAGCTCAAGGGTCAGCAAATTTTTCTGTAAAGAGTCAGACAATAAGTACCTTAGCCTTTGAGGGCCACATACAGTCTCCGTCATAACTACTCAACTCTGCCATTGCAGCACAAACCAGCCATAGACAATACATAAATAAATGAGTATGGCTGTATTATAATAAAACTTTAGTCACAAACACAGGCAGCAAGCCCGTTTGGCTTGCAGGCTGTAGTTTGATAAGAATTATTGCAAGGCATAACTTTTTCCTCAAAACCTATTCTCTTATCTAATTCATAAAAATATATCAAATCTAATACAACCTCTGTGGAAAAGTAATATGGAGATACCGCAGAGAGCTACAAGTAGAACTACCATTTGATCCAGCAATCGCATTACTGGGCATCTACCCAAAAGAACAAAAGACATTCTATAAAAAAGATGTCTGCACTCAAATGTTTATAGCAGCACAATTCACAATTGCAAAGATGTGGAAACAACCCAAATGCCCATCAATACATGAGTGGATTAATAAAATGTGGTGTATGTATACCATGGAGTTCTACTCAGCCACAAAAAACAATGGTGATCTAGCACCTCTTGTACTATCCTGGAGGGAGCTGGAACCCATTCCACTAAGTGAAGTATCCCAAGAATGGAAAAACAAGCACCACATGTACTCACCATCAAATTGGTATTAACTGATCAACGCATAAGTGTACATATAAGAATAACATCTATTGGATGTCGGGCAGGGTGGAGGGGGGAGGGGGGATGGGTATATACACACCTAATGGGTGCGGTGCACTCCACCGGGGGATGGACACGCTTGAAGCTCTGACTTGGGTGGGGCAAGGGCAATATATGTAACCTAAACATTTGTACCCCCGTAATATGCTGAAATAAAAAATTTTTTTTTTAAATATCTCAAATCTGTGTACTCTTGCCAACTCCACTACCTCCACCCTGGAGCAAGCCACTGTAATCTCTTGCCTCTACCATTCATTTCAGGAGTTTCCTGATTGGTTTCTTTGACTCTACTCTTGTCCTACAGTTCATTCTTCACATAGCAGCCAGAGTGTTCCTTTCAAAGTTTACATCTGATCACATTATCCTTGTTTAAAACCATTCAATGGCTTCACAGTTTTCTTAATATAAAGACTTAAATCTTCAATATGGTTTATAAGATACTGCATAATCTAAGCCTGCCTATCTTTTCAGACTTTCCCCTTACCACTCTCTCTCAATACCTATGACTTAGCGACACTGGCCTTCCTTCAGTTCTTCAGACATGCCAAGCTCTTTTATACCTCAGGGCCTTTGCATAAACTGTTTCCTGTACTGAAAATATGCCCCCTCCCCATCTCTTCATCTCCATTAATCCACCTATAATTAATGCCTATTCATCCATCAACCCTGAATTCAAAGGTCATTTTCTTAGGAAAGCCTTCTCTAATCAGTCCCAGACTGGAGTAGGCCCCACATTAATATGCTTTCAGAGCCCCTCATACTTTTTCTTTCTATAACAAATCCTAATTTACAATTGGGTTTGTGTGATTACTTGATTATTTGATTAAAGCCTATTTCCCCTTATGAGGATATGAGCTCTGTGACAGCAGAGACAAGTTCTATCTTCTATGTTGTTGATTATATAGGCCCAGTCTTTAATAAAACTGGTTCTTAGTAAGTTTTAATTTACAAAAATGCTTTGTTGAGGTATAATTGGCATATAAACTGCACATATTAAAAATGTACAATTTAATAATTTTGACATATATACACATATGTATACACAGTTGGCCCCCTGTACCTATGGTTCTGCATCCAAGGATCCAACCAACTTCAAATCGAAAATATCCAAAAAAATTAAATTAAAAATAAAAATACAACAGTAAAAATGATACAAATTTTTAAAAATATAGTATAACAACTATTTACATAACATTCACATTGCATTAGGTATTATAAGTAATCTAGAGATGATTTAAAGTATATGGAAGGATATGTGTAGGTTAGATGCAAATACTGCACCATTTTATATTAAAGGACTTGAGCATTCGTGGATTTGGGTATCAGTGGGGGTTCCTAGGACCAATGCCCCATGGATATCCAGGGATGACTGTGTATGTGTGTGCGTGTGTGTGAACACCATTACCACAATCGATATAACACTTATATTCATTACCCCCTAAACTGTTGTCATGCCCCCTTTGTAATGTCTACCTTCCAAGGCAACCACTGATCTGCTTTCTGCCATAATAGATTAGTTTGCATTTTCAAGTTTTGGGGTTTGTTTTGCAACTGGGAAGTTATTTTCATTGTTGTCACTTTTTTCTTATCCATTTCAACCACCTCCTCCCTGCCCTTTTTTATTGTGGTCAAATATGTATAGCATAAAATTAGCAAGTTTAACCATTTGAAGTGCACAATTCAGTAGCATTAATTGCATTCACTATGTTGTGCAACCATCACTGCTATTTCCAAAACTTTCTTGTCAACCCAAACAGAAACTCAGTAAGCATTAAGCAATAATTCCCCATTGTCCCCCTCTCCCTGGATGCTGGTAACTACTAATCTATTTTCTGTCTTTGTAAATTTGCCTCTTCTAGATATTTCACATAAGTGGAATCATAAAATATTTGTCCTTCATGTCCAGCTTATTTCACTTAGCATAGTGTTGTCAGTGTGCACCCATGTTGTGGCATGTCTCAGAACTTCATTCCTTTTTCATGGCTGAATACTATTCTATCATATATATACCACATTTTGATTATTCATTCATATGTTCATAGACACTAGGGTTGCTTCCACCTTTTGACTGTTCTGAATAATGCTGCAGTGAACAGTGGTGTACAAGTATCTACTTGAAATTTGTTTTTAATTCTTTTGGAGATATATCTGGAAATAGAATTGCTGGGTCGTATAGTAATTTTATGATTAGGTTTTTGAGTAATTGCCGAACTATTTTCCACAGTAACTGAACCATTTTACATCCCCACCAGAAATTTTTGTGGATTCCACATCCTTGCCAACTCTTATTATTTTCCATTTTCTTAAATTATAGCCATCCTAGTAGGTATAAAGTAGTATCTGATTGTGATGTTCACTTGTATTCCTCTAACTGCAATTGCATTAAACACTTTTTTTCTTTTTTGCCTGGCTAAAGTGCAGGAGTGCAGTGGCATCATCATAGCTCACTGCAACCTCAAACTCTGACCTCAAGTGATCCACCTGCCTCAGCCTCCCATAGTGCTAGAATTATAGGCGTGACTCACCACACCCAGCCTCTTATGTTTATTTGTATATCTTCTTTGAGGGAATGTCTTTTTAAGTCATCACATTTTTTAATTGGTTTGCTTCCCTTTGCGTTGTTAAGTTGTAGGTATTCTTTATATATTCTGGATATTAAACACTTATCAGATATACAATTTTAAAATATTTTCTCTCATCTTGTAAGTTGTCTTTTTGATTTCTTAATAATATCCTTTAATGTACAAAAATTTTGAATTTTAACAAAATCCGATTTAGCTATTTTTTTCTTTTGTTACTCGTGCTTTTGGTGTCAAAAGTAAGAATCCATTGCCAAATCCAAGGTCATGAAAATTTACCCTTATGTCTTCTTTTAAGAGATTTTATGGTTTTTACTTTTATATTTAAGTCATCGATGAACTTTCAGTTAGTTTTGTATATGTATATAGTTTTGTATATGTAGGGAGTCCAACGTCACATTTTTGCATGTAGAAATCTAGTTGTTCCAGCGCCATTTGTTTGAGAGACCATTCTTTCCTCATTGAAATGGGCTGGACACTCTTGTCAAAATTCAACTGGGCATAGATATATGGGTTTATTTCTGAACTCTCAATTCTACTCCATTGATCTATATTTCTCTCCTTATGCCAGTGTCACACAGTTTTGATTACCGCAGCCTTTGAAATTTTAAGTATCAGTCCTCCAACTTTGTTCTTCTTTTAGAAGATTGTTTTGGCTATTCAGGGCCCTTTGCATTTCCATATAAATTTGAGGATATGCTTTTCCATTTCTGCAAAAAGAAAATAAAAAAGGCTACTGGAATTTTGATAGAGATTGTGTTGAATCTGTAGGTGCCATTGGGTGGTATTGACATCGTAACAATATTAACTCTTCTTACCCATGAATGTGGGATGTTTGTTATTTAGATGTTTAATTTCTTTTAGCAATATTTTGTTATTTTCAGCATACAAGCCTTTCACCTGCTAGGTTAAAGTTATTCCTGGGTATTTTATTCCCTTAGATGTTACTAAATGGAATTTAATTTCTTTTTCTTAGTTTCTCTTTCAGATTGTTCATTGCAGGTATATAGAAACACAACTGTTTTTGTGTGTTGGTCTTACACATAGCTACTTTGCTAAATTATTTACTTAGCTCTATTACCTTTCTTCTGCTTTCTTTGGCATTATATATATGTCGTATCATATTATCTGCAAGTAGATATAGTTTTCCTTCTTTCTTTTCCATTTGGATGCCTTTTATTTCTATTTCTTATTTAATTGCTCTGGCTAGAACTTTCAGTACAATGTTGAACAGTGGTGGTGAGAGTAGGCATCCTTGTCTTGTTCCTAATCTTAAGGGGAAAGCTCTCAGTCTTTCACCATTAAGGTCTAGTATTAGCTATAGTTTTTCCTAAATGCCCAGCATCATGTTGAGGAAGTTCTCTTCTATTCCTAGTTTTCTGAGTGCTATCTCAGAAAGGGTGTTGGATTTTTCCAAATAGGCTCTGCATCAATGGCGATGAGCATGTGGATTTTTCCCCCAATCTGTTAATGTGGTATACTGCATTGATTGATTTTCTTATGTTAAACCACTCTTGCATTCCTGGAATAAAACCTACCTGATCATGGCGTATAATGCTTTAAATACGCTATTGGATTCAGTTTGCTAGTATTTTATTAAGGATTTTTGCTTCAATATTTATGGCAGATATTAGCTTGTTATTTTCTTTTGGTGTCTTTTCCGGCGTTGGTATCAGGCTAGCACTGGCTTCATAGAATGAGTTAGGAAGCGTTCCCTCTTTTATTTATTAGAAGAGAAGGATAGATTTTTAAAAAAAAAAATATGTGGTAGAATTCACTATGGAAGCCATGGGGACTGGAGTTTTCTTTGTAGAGAGGTTTTTGATTACTGATTCAATCTCTTTACTTTTTTTTAGATCTGTTGAGATTTTCTACTTCTTGAGTCAGTTTAGGTAGTTTGTGTGTTTTGAGTAATTTATCTGTTTCATCTAGGTTATCCAATAATTTGGTGTACAATTGTTCATAGTAGTCTTTTATAATCCTTTTTTATTTCTGTAAGATTTGTAGTAATATTTCCAGTTTCATTTTTTATTTCAGTTATTCGTGTCTTCTCTTTTTTTCTCTTTGTCAGAATAGCTAAAAGCCTGTTAATTTTGCTGATCTTTTCGAAGAACCACCTTTATGTTTCATTGATTCTTTCCTTTGTTTTTCTGTTCTCTATTATCCCCCACCCTAGTCTTTATTATTTCCTTCCTTCTGCCACCTTTTTCCTTAGTTTGGTCTTCTTTTTCTAGTTCCTCAAGGTATAAAGTTAGGTTATTAATTTGAGATATCTCTTCTTTTTAAATGTAAGCACTTAGAGCTATAAATTTCCCTCCAGGCACAGCCTTTGCTGCATTCTATTAGTTTTGGTATGTTGTGTGCATTCACTGAAGTGTCTGCTCCTTAGCTTGTATTCAACTACTAGTGTTTTCAAAGAGATTTCCTTGAATATCCATAGCTTAAAGTGAACAAACAAACAAACACCTCTCCCAGTCTTTGCAGATTGGCTAGTGATCAGCCCATGGTGAAAGCTTAGGGCTATCTCAGCCCTTTTCTGAGCATGTGTCTTGCCCTGGACATGCACGTGGCCTTCTAAATTCCCCAGTATGTATGATGCTTTTGAATGTCCTGATTTCTCAAAGAAACTCTCCCCAGCTTTTGTTCCCAGGCCTTAGGCAGTCTATTGTAAATTTTGAAAGTTATATTTTGGTCCAGACATCTGTGGGTTGTTAGTTCAACTTGCAATGTTTTCGAGCAATGACAAATGCTTTTCCAGCCTGAGTTCTGAGTTAGGTGAAACAGAGATGAGCACCTTGCATGCATTCTTCATGTAGTCCCCAGAGAGATTAGAATAGATATACCCAATCATTTGCAATTAAAGTCTCCTTTTCTCCAGAACCAGGCACCAAGATCCCACACTGGGAAAGTGGGCTAAGACAGCTGCTGCACAGGGGAGATGGTAAGGAAAAGGCAAGTGAAAGTGCCACAAAGCTTTCCTACTATTTGGAAGTTGTGTTTTTCATAATTAAGCATTCACTTGGTTGCTGCAAAACCTTGACTATCTTCCATAGTTCTGACAAAGTTGATTCTGAAAGTTTTTCTTGCTTTTTGATGTTTCTGTGGGAGGGCAGAGCTCCTACAAGCCCTCTAGGTGATCCTGATGCAAGCTCTCTTTTGAGAACCTCTGGTCTAGACATGCATTGTGGTTTATAATATGTGGCTTATTTTCCTAGGGCCATAGCTGGAGCCTTTGTGACAATCTCTGGCATCTCTATGTCAGGATTCTTTGGGAAATTCAGAACAGGTGTCCAGTAATGAGTTGACCTCTACTCATGTCTCCCTTTCCTACTGCTCGCAAACAGAGTAGTCATGGCCACTCACCATTGGCTGGCTCCACAGTCCTTATACCAGTGGACTTTTACATAAATGAATCAAAGTCTGAGTTGGCCAGACCAGCTGTGACTGGGCACAGATCTTGGATTAATCTCATTCTACACAAGCAGGGTGACTGGTCTCAATAGCCATGCAAAACGCTATAGACCCCAAATTCAGAGATTGAAGGAAATTCAAATGAATCTCAAATAAATGATGGTCTGGGCCAGTGGAGGTACCTGAGTTTCCAAGAAGGAGGATCTTGGATAATTGTTCTGTTTGTAAGTGGACAGAATGAAGGCAAACTAGGGAATCTGTTCTGAAGCGACATTTGCATAGCAAGCATATTATTTTGAATTAGGTTGTATGTTTTTCTGGAGACTTTGAGAATGGCTAGTAATATTATGAGAAGTTTAAAGACTCACGGCTGCCCTAATGCCAGCCCAAGTGTCTCTCCCCTGGCTGGCCTTATGTTCCCTTAGCCAGTAATGACTAATCATCTGCAGAAATGAACTTGAGGGGTAGAGAAAAGGATCAGCAGAATGAGACAGCAAAAATCTCCAGCTTCACTGTCTAGGGTCATGGTTCTCCTATGCAGGAGTTAGAGATGAAAAGCCTAAACTGGAGTCACCAGACTTGAAGGCATGCACACCCAGCCCCCTGCACTCACGTGGTTCCCTAAGAGTCCACATACCACACCCCACACACATGCTGTGAGCCGAGACACAGCATGATTCTACCCTAAAACAACAACAGCAAAGCATTTATTTCCAAAAAAGGGACAAGGTCACAAGAAAAGGTCTATAATAATTAACTAAGTCAATGGAAAACTCATTTTTAAAATACCCCCCGTGGAGTTTTAGGACAAAACAAGAGCTTAGTGAATGTTTGGTTACAGTTTATACCTACTTCTTTTGCCCTTGATACACAACTGTGATTTTTCAGCCTCCTCTGCCAATCTTGCTCAGCACTAGAGGTTCAAAGATTAAAGTCCAGGTATGTAAATGGAATAGCCCTATTTGCAACCTTGATATGTGGGCTCTGCTGAGCCTAATGGCCCCCTGTGTTGATTTTTGTCAGCTATTACACTGGCAAAGGGACTAGGAACTGTACCAGTTAGGAAAACAGGGCCTGTATCGAATGTCCAATAGATGAAATTTAATAGGGGGAATATGTTGGGAGAGCAGAAAGATCAAACAGGAGGAAGTGAGGCAACTCAGAGAAGGACAATAGTAGAAACCTGCCTACTACCCCTAGGGCTGCAACAAGACAAGGAAGAGAGAGTGTTACTATAGCTCAGGAGCCAAGCTCATTGCAGAGGTTGCCAGATAGAAGCTATAACAATGGGAGGAAGGCTCATCAGCAGAAATTATAACTTAGGAAGAGACCCAGACACAGACAGAGATGACACTTGAATTAGAGGACACTCTGCTGGATACCTTTTGTTGTTGCTCAACCGGCATCTAGTCCCATTTCTTCTGATAAGTACACCATGATTATCCTTTCTAATGAACTGCACCGCTCCCATTGGGTACAGTCTTGGTGGTAATGTTAATCAAGGTGCTCTGGCCAGCCCTAGTCAAGGCATGTAATGCAAGGTATGCCAAACACACCTTTTCTCAGGAATTTGAATCTTGAACACAAGGGCAGAAAATACTTGGACCTATTTCAGCCATATTGTAGTACCTTGAAAAGACCATGCATCTTTTCCTATCTACCTAGGTCCCCAGAGATACTCTAGCTTGCATTTTATCCCCCTGAAACCCTTTATTAACTCTTCCATTAAATTCCTTTATTTGCTCAAGTTTGCTTAAGTCTGACAAGTTTTAACTGCAATGCTTGCCTTGTTTCTAATCCTCAGAACACCCTTACATGCCTCTTTGGCCTTAAGAATGTCTACTCATCATTCGATACCCAATCTAAATATTCCTTTTTCTGTGAAACCTTCCCCAGTCCCCATGCTCTCCAGAACATTTAGTTGCTTATCTCCTCTTGCCTTCTGTAACACTCTATACCTATCTGTATTTCAGCACTTATTGTAATATCTGATTACTCTATATTTACTTGCCTGTCTCCCTTCTAGACTGTGGGGTCCTTGAGAGCACAGCATTTCTTATTTTATCTCGGGATTCTCAGTACTTAGCTGCTTGGCACATAGTAAATGCTTGATAAAAGCATTTGTATGACTGTATGAATAAGTGAGTGGATAATGTTGCCAGCATATCTCCACTCAATTGCAGTAGAAAACAGAGTTCTTTCCTTCTTTGCATTGAAAAGAGTTTGGAGCTCATGGCTTTAAGAACTTAAAGGAGTGAAATGAATCCAATATATGCTCCCAATAAGAAGAGATATAAAAAAGATACTTTTACAAAGACAGGAGACAGAAATGACAGAGGAGGGTGTGGATGGGGGAGACAGAGAATGTGAAGAGGGCGGTGAGAAGTAACAGCCAATTACAAGGCTGTACACGCAAATACCATTTTGGGCGTAGAGATATGCAGAGAGGTCTTAGTGCTCCACTTGAGATGGTGGCCATTAGATTCCCTAGAGATGTAAGGGAGGTAAGTCCAATGGTATGCTGGCAAATATTTAACAATCAGCTCTCTGGGGGGAAAAGTGCCTTAATTTGTAGCATTTGCCACTTTCCTTCTTGTAAATACTCCCACCAATGGCCAGTTTCAAGCTACCAGTGCAGCATCAGTGAATGCAGAGTTAAGAAGAGATGCCCCATAGCATGCCATCATATAAGATTTACACCATATAGATAAAAAATATATAAATAACTTTAAAAATATAGATAACAGTAAATGTAGTAAAATAATAAATGATGAGTATTTATTACTTTTGCTTAATTGTGAATTTATATAATTTAATTTTGAATGTGGTTGTGTTTACTAACTTCCTTGCAAACTTTCT
The DNA here is from genome assembly GCA_004363605.1 of Indri indri. NCBI lineage: Eukaryota > Metazoa > Chordata > Mammalia > Primates > Indriidae > Indri > Indri indri. Next base: position 67,193 of record RJWJ010005372.1, read on the forward strand.
AAAAATTTAACTATCAGCTCTCATGAGCAGGTGTGAGCTAGTGGCATAGCACTATAGGTAACCCTATCCCCGGGCTACCTGGGGACTCAGAAGCAGCCTAAATAGGCAGAGGTATCCCAAGGTGAGATAAGGATTGCTGGTCAACTGTAGCTGTAGCATGATCAAGAGGATCCAGGCCTGCCAGGTGATTTCATGGTTCCCAGGGGAGAAACTATACTTGGTAGCTCCAAATACTAGAGAGCTCCATAACAGAATGCCTCTGATTCCTTACAGAGTCTTCCATATTGCTGAAAATTTTCTTCATAATTGGGATCGAGTTGGTGAGCAAAGCAATTTGTTCTGTTGAAAGCATCCCCTGAATACCCCTGGACTGAGATGGTGTTTATAGAGCTATGTTGAGAGCCATGCTCCCTGAAATTTGTGCAGTCAACTGTTTGGCCTTCATTCTAAAGTGTCCTGTTTATAAATCCTCCTCTTTGCTCAAATAGAGGAAATGGACGCTGGTTCAGATGTTATGCATGCAAGAAAACGGTGGTGCCAATTATAGTCTGCAAGGAAAGTCTCACTTTTGCAGTGAGACTTTGTCTTTGTGGTGTGTTGGGACTATTAGTGGTTCTTCACTTGAACATTATATTTTTGGTCTTCCTTAATCTTGGGTTCCACCTTCACAGGGCATTGTCGGTGCTGAAAAGAACAAAGAGAAAATACAGCTCAACACCTGGCATTGTAATTATAACAGCACCTATCACATGCTTAGACCACTGTTACACATCATCTCATTTAATTCTCAAAAAAACCCTGACAAGTGAAAGCTATTATTTCCCCATCTTACAAATGAGAAAATTGCAAATCAGAAAGACTAAGTACTTTGCCTGAGGTCGCATGGCTCACGAGAGCAGAGCTGGGATTTGAAGCCAGGTATGTCTGATGCGCAAGTCTTACAGGCTTCTGCACTACACCGTGTGCCTGAACAGCTGTCTCTGCATTTGGGGAGTTAGTCCGGGAGAGTGGGTGCTCTGTGCACAGTGTCAAAGGATAAGTAGAAAGACACGTGTCTTTCTGGAGAGTCACATGGGAATTCTGAACTCAAGTCCATAAACTTTAAAAGCACAACTCAGTGCCCCACCTCCTTATAACAAACATATGGACAAGCTTAAGAGAACTTTAAACAAATGTTTATTTTCAAAAGCTGATACTTTAGGGCAACATTTAAAGCAAGCCATTGAATACAATTAGACACCTTTGCTCCCTTTCTCTTTTCCCCAAATCCTTTTCCTTGCCATACTTTGGAAAGGAAGGTCTTTCCTCTTTGGTTAGCCCACACTTCTTGTTCAGCCTCAAAACCTCTTCAGCCTTCATCTCTGCTGTCAGATACAACTTTCCTTTCTATCTTGTCTCTCCCGCTGTCAGCCTGAAAGAACACCTTACGTGGCGGCAAGGAGGCAGGGGAGAAAAAGGTGATTTCTGTCTTCTAACATTTCTCTCTTTTTCCTTTCCATGAGTAAAAGCAAAATGCCCCACTTATTAGATTTATTCCAATCATACGAAGTTTCATAGCCATTTTGCCTGAACAGTTTTTTCTTGTGTGTGTCTGCGTGTGTGTGT
>RJWJ010005373.1:0-68780 GCA_004363605.1 Indri indri
TATTAACATATGGTAAGCCCTATGTAATGTTGTCTGTTATTATATAAGCAGGCAGGGAGAACTAGCTCAGCAGACTGTAATCTCATGGCAAGGCACATTTGGGTAGGATGCCCCAAATGCTCTCTGCTGTACTATTCTGAGTTTGGTTGACTATGTGTTGCAACATGGTAGTTTTCTTTTCTGTGGCTTCTTTTTATGTTGTTTATTTTGTGCTTGGCAAACAGATTTGATGACAGGGTTTAAGAAAAGTGAGGTAACTGTGAGTGTGGCTCATGCCTGCAATCCCAGCACTTTGGGAGGCTGGCGTGGGAGGATTGCTTAGGACCAAGAGTTTGAGACTAGCCTGGGCACCATAGCAAGACCCTGTCTCTACAAAAACTTTAAAAAGTAGTTGGGCATGATGGCATTCACCTGCAGTCGTAGCTACTCAGGAGACTGAGGAAGGAGGATATTTGAGCCCAGGAGTTTGAGGCTGCAATGAGCTATGATTGTACCACTGCACTTCAGTCTGGGAAACAGAGTGAAACCCTGCCTAAAAAAAAAGAAAAGAAAAGAAAAGAAGAAAAGTGAAGCAAAGAAACCTCATGCTGGATATTAAAATGCAATTTTTACATTAACTAGGGGAGCCTTCAAAGAAAGAATTGTGGAAATAGACAGGGATTGGTGGCCATCTATCATGATGTGTACTCTACTCATAACTGCAACCTGTGAAAATTGACCAGAAATTGAACAAATGGTGGCTGAGAAAAACATGTTCCAGAGCCATATCATGGGGAGACTTGAGGATAGGAGAGTGAGAACCAGCTTGTAATGCTGGAGAATGCATCTGCATGGGGACTATGTTATAATAATGTCAGCCATGGCTGATGTAGTTAACGCTGTCATTTCTAGATGCACATTTCTTCTCTGAAACAAGACATATCTACTTGATGTGTCATATTGTTTTGATCTTTAAACTCCTGCTTAAGATAAGATAGGGCAGGGTATACTAGAAATAAATAACCCAAGTTCTTTGCAGTTGAATAGAACAGAAATTTATTTCATGTCAATGCAGTCTGCACAGTAGGTTCAGGCAACTCTTCAGGGCAAGTGCTGTCCATAGAGTGACTTGGTGATCCAGGCATGATCCTATAACCTGTACCCTCTGGAAAGCACAGACCGCTCAGTTAAAGGTCAGGGGAGGAGAGAGACTGTCTTAGCCTGAAAGTGCTGTGTGCTGACTCCTGCTCATATTTTAGTGGGCAGAAATAGTCACATGATTCTGTCCAACAACAAGGGGGCTAAGAGGTAGAGTCCTCTGCGAGCAGGCAAAGAGGGGAGAACTGGCTTTTGGAGAACACTAGGCACTTACCTTCTTGCCTCTGGAGTTGTGACATGTACTTCCCTGTATCTTACTCCCCACTCAGCTTGGCTCGGCTAACACCCACTAATCTTTCTGGCTTCAGGTTAATGATTATTTGCTTCATATTCGCCTCTCCCATTAGACTGTGAATTCTATGTTACTTATTCTGTCTTACTTCCCAGCCCATAACACATACGGTACGTAGTGTCTAGTTAGACGGATATTTGAAAATGAATAACTACTTTGGATAAAACAGGAGGCATCTGGAAATTTTCCTTCTTGATCTTGTCCATAATTTCTATTTTGCTGGCTACAGAAACATTTAAAAGTTACAGATAGATGGATTTTACAGGTGGCAGACAAGAAGTTGGGAGACGTTTACATGCCTGTATGGCGTAAGTGCTACATATTGTCAATATCTATTCTAGTTTCTGATATTGGGTAATTGTCTCATTTGTCTAAGGCATGTAATTCTACCAGATAATATTGTTAACTATCAGAAAGATAGGTTATTAAAAATTAATACTCCATTTATTTAAAATTTTCTTTAGTTAGGTATTATGGAAAGATTGGAAAGTATACTGGACATAAAAAAGTCCTAATTCCAGTAGTCAAAAACCATTGTATTATCATTTTAACAAATTTATTTTCAGCCTTTTGTCAACTCACATATCATCACATGGTTGAACTTAAATGGTAAAATAGATTTTTATCTTGAATTTGTTTGAAGGTTTTGTCAAGGCATTTTAATAAATTAAAGTTTTTTAAAACATACTTTTAAGCAGCTACATAATTTGTCTTTCTAGGTTTGTTTAAATCATAATTTACAGAACCATTTGTTTAACAGTGGACATTTATATTGTTTCCAAAAGCTTTTTACTACATAAAATGCTGCAACAAATATTGTAAGATATAAACATTTTTCTCTCTTTTGGACTATTTTCTTAGGCTAGATTCATAGAAGGCAAACATAAATTAAAGGCTATGAAAGTTTATATAGTCATTGGACATCTTTAAATGAGTCAATAGTTTTAAACAAATGTTTTGGAATCATCCACCCTGCTTACTATTTAACATTTTCCCAGCCGGAAGTATGGAGTATCAGCTCCAGGGGGTTTAAAGTACTTAGTCTTTTAATGTCACAATCAAAAAAATATTATAAAGTGACTCCAACACAATCAGAACAACCTCATTGAATGGGACAATAACAACATGCCCAGCATTTCCACACCTTATATGGAGGTTCTTAACATTCAAGAGAGAAATATCTGAACCCTTCTGTAATCTTTCAAGTTACAAAATCTCAACATATAGTTTTCCCCCACAAATTTCCATATTTGCACTAGCTAAAGGACTTGTCGAAACAATTTCTTCATTTTTTCTTCCTTTCATATTGAATAAATATGGCAGAATCATTCAGATAATAGGGTCTACTCAATGCCCAATGCAACATCCTACTCTTTTATTTAGTCAAAACTGATTTTTTCTGACTAATAATAGTCAATTTACTTTCTCTTTACTTTTTCAACAACACTTGCAGCTGGCTTGATTTGGGGGGTCCATGTTTAATAAATAAGCATGATTTTTATTACTCAATGTGAGTTTCCAATGATGAGAAGGGAACCACAAAGCCTGGATGAGATATTGTTACTGGACAGTTGGAGAGCTCGGGCACCAGCTGAATGATTATCCAGGTACCATGCTGAAACATCCACTGATCCAAAAATGACAATCTATTGCCTATGTCAAGGGCCTCCAGGAACTATGTATGAATGCATAACCGTGAATAATAAATGCACACATTCCAAGGATCCATTGTGAGTTTTCAAAGCACATTAATATGTGGGACAGGTGTAATTATCCCCTTTGCGTAGAAGAGGAAGATAAAGCCAGTAAGTAGGTAATTGTCTTGGCCAAAGTCATATTGTCCATAAGTGGGACTGCTGGGATGAGTCTCAGATTCAGGAATAGAATACATTAACAACATAATCTTCATTATATACATGAGCAGATGGAATGGAGCTGAGTAAGACATTATTCCTGAGAATCAATGAGATGTAAATACAGGTGGAAATAAGAGTAGACAAGAGAATAGGAAATCAAATCATACTACAGAACAATCCTTACAGAATAATGACTGCACAAGAGATGACCTCAATTCACTGATGAAGGGAAGAGAAAACAAACTGATATTTTTGCCATATGCTGGCTGAAGACATGTGGAGGAAATAGCAAGCCGATTTGAGTTGAAGGCGCCTGGCAGGAGCTGACAGCACAATTTCTTTTCCCATCAATTTTCACCCCCGCCCCCACCTCCACCCTGCAAGGGACCTGCCAATGTAGACATCCAAAAAAGTGTATTTCAGTTAAGAATAGAATGTTATGCTGCACAGTGGAGTAGGAAAAAAGAAAAGGAAGTTTCCAATAGAATCTAGTTTTTATCTCCAGGGTAATTTGTGTAATTTCATAAATAGTACCCTAGCTAAGAGTTAGATATTTATTTTTTAGAATGTAATACACATATTTATCTGTTCAAATATGTGTGTAATGAATTGAACAAAATTCTCTCTGTTTTCTAATTCAAGGTTAATATTCAAATACATTATTTCTTAGTGATATATGAAATAATACAAATTCTGTTTTGTTAAGCTCGATTAACCCTTATTGAGTCCAAAGCTAATTGTGCTACTAGAACTAAAAATATTAATTCCCTTGTTACTGACTTAAACCATAACTCCCAACTGGTAGCCATAAGAAATAGAACTCCATAAACAGTGTGTGCAAAAACTAAGCATTTGTAGGGTTGCAATAGGAGTACCATGACTTCAATTTTAACCTCAGCTCTAACATGTAGGACTTCTGGACCTCAGTTTCTTCATCTGCAGAAGGGGTATATCATGATATCTTCTCTTCCTATCTCCCAGGATGATGCGAGGATCAAGTAAGGCAAGGTTCAGAGACAATAAAATGCTATATTGATGTAATATATTATTATTGATGCTATTGCAATCATTCTATTTTTTTGGATTTTAAAATAGGAAATTTTACCAAAAAAAAAAAAAAGAAATTATTGAAAAGAAACAGCTGTAAATTATTGAACTGAAAAAAAAAGCAATATCTAAAGTGAAAAAATTCACTGGATATTTGGTTTTTTTTTTCCAGACTATTACAGGGGTACAAATGTTTTGGTTACATAGATTGCTTTTGTACTGCTTGAGTCAAAGTTATAAGTGTGCCCATCACCCAGATAGTGTTCATTGTACCCAGTAGGTATAATTTCACCCATCTCCTCCCCTCCCTCATACCTGTACAATTTCTATTGAGTTTTACTTCCATCTGTGTGCAAAGCCATATATGACAAACCCACAGCCAACATCATACTGAATGGGGAAAAGTTGAAAGTATTCTCACTCAGAAGTGGAACAAGATAAGGATGCCCACTGTCACCACTTCTATTCAACATAGTGCTAGAAGTCCTAGCCAGAGCAATCAGGCAAGAGAAGGAAATCAAGGGTATCCAAATGGGAATATAGGAGGTCAAACTATTGCTGTTTGCTGACGATATGATCTTATATCTGGAAAACCCCAAAGATTCTGCCAAGAGACTCCTGGAATGGATAAATAAATTCAGCAAAGTTTCACGTTACAAAATCAATGTACACAAATTAGTAGCAGTCCTATACACCAAGAACAATCAAGCTGAGAATCAAATCAAACACCCAATACCTTTCACAATAGCTACAAAGAAAATTAAATACCTAGGAATATATTTAATCAAGGAGGTAAAAGATATCTACAAAGAAAACTATGACTCACTGAGAAAGGAAATTGCAGACGATGTAAACAAATCGAAAAACAAATCATGCTCATGGATCAGCAGAATCAACATTGTTAAAATGTCCACACCACCCAAAGTGATTTACAGATTCAATGCAATTCCCATCAAAATATCAGTATCACTTTTCGCAGATCTAGAAAAAATAATTCTACACTTCATTTGGAACCAGAAAAGAGCCTGAATAGCCAAAGCAACCTTAAGCAAAAAGAACAAATCTGTAGGCATCACTTTACCAGACTTTATACTACAAGGCTATAGTAACCAAAACAGCATAGTACTGGCACAAAAATAGAGACACAGACCAATGGAACAGAACAGAGAACCCAGATATAAAACCATCCACATATTGCCATCTGATCTTTGACAACATAGACAGCAATATACACTGGGGAAAAGAATTCCTATTCAATACATTGTGCTGGGAAAATTGGATAACCACATGTAGAAGATTGAAACAGGATCCATATCTCTCACCACTTACAAAAATTAATTCAAAACAGACCACAGACTTAAATCTAAGACATGAAACCGTAAGAATTCTAGAAGAAAATGTTGGAAAACTCTTCTAGATATTGGCCTAGGCAAAGAATTTATGAAGAGGACTCCAATGACAACACAGCAACAACAAAAATAAATAAATGGGACTTGATTAAATCACAATCATTATTGACTATAGAATAGCCCTTTCTGCACAGGCTATTTGTAAAGCGACAATGGGTTTGGTTCACTTTGGCCATTCAGAGAGTGTATGAGAGGTTAGATTTTGGAACATGAGAAAAGGACAGGCCTTTTCCCCTGAGAACTGTCCCAAATCAAATCAGAGTTCCTAGTAGAATCTTGTGTTTGCTTGGCTTAATTATTCTATTTTTTGTTGTGAAACGTAAGCAATGGTAAAGTAGATGCTTGGCATGTTTGCTATGCCCTGGTTACGACTTCAGTCCACTGCATCTTGGGGTGTGCTTTTACTACCTGTCTGAGTCCAGTGAGACAGAACACTCACACACACAACAGGTTATTTGAAGTGGATTTATTAATACTTATGGACAGGCAGCGAGACACAACAGAAACCTAGGATTCAGGGCAAGCCATTCCCCCAAGGATCAGCACAGCTGCCCTGAGCAGAAGGAATCTCATCTGCAGGTGAGGAATCCTGTAAAGCAGATTGCCTTGGGTTTTATACCCCAGAATGATGTGAATTGCTGGGCTGAAGCATTGGAGAATGTCCTGTTTCAAAGGCAGGCAAGGTTGGAGCTGGGTGGCTAGGAACAGAGCCTAGCTGTGCCGGCTAGTTCCTTCTTAACTCAGGATGTTGCATTCCCAGTGCATTCTACAGTTATTCTTAAGAACTACAAACAAGAAAGTGGGGAGAACTGGGTTGCTCCCAGGCCACTGGAAGAACTGTCCTGCAGTGGGTTAACGCTGTGGTCCCTGGCCCCCAGACCATGGACTGGTACCAGTCCTCAGCCTGTTAGAGACCGGGCCACAAAGCTCTGTGCCCTGTCCCCATCCCCCTGCCATGGAAAAATCATCTTCCAGGAAATTTAGGAAAGGGCGAGGGGGGTGGCAGCTGCACAGCAGGAGGTGAGTGGTGGGAAAGTGAGTGACATTTCATCTGTATTTACAACCACTCCCCATCGCTCGCATCACTGCCTAAGCTCTGCCTCCCTACCCCCAAGTCCATGGGAAAATTGTCTTCCATGAAACCAGTGCCTGGTGCCAAAGAGGTTGGGGACTGCTGGGTTAATGAATAAAACAATGGCAGTGGTAAATGTGGTTTGGCCTCAAATAAATTCTGTGGTCTTTCCCAGCTCAACATATAATTCTTCCTATTAAATAATTAATGCATTCATTCATTTAATATTTATGAATAACCTACTATGTACTAATTTTGGCTTCCTATTAGTCTTCTTCATCTGAGCACACTGCTGAGCTATATGAAGATGGCTGCTTAAGTTGTACCTTTCCAATGAGGCTGTGAGCTACTTTAGGGCAGGACCCATACCTCATATTTCTATCCTGTCCTCTGTAATGCTTAGTGGAGTGCTAACAAAATGTAAAGAGCCATTCTTAAAGAGCCACATAATATTTTCACAGTTCGATGATTTTTAAAGTTTTGTGTTGCAGGTTGAATTCCTTAGGGGGTGGCCCCTGAGATGGAGATTAGAATGCTGGGAATTAATTGGGGAGTGGACTTGGAAGCAATACCTATGGGAAGAAAGAGAAGGAGAAGATGAACATTGACGTAGCCTCAGTAAAGTCCTCAGTCTGCCTCATAGGAAGCTCTGAAGCTAGGATGGCCTTCCAGAGTTGTCCTGAGTTGACATGAGGGAGCCAGGCCTTTATTTCAGACACTGGCCAGTCATTGGAGATAGGCTGCCTCCAGGAAAGGGGTGTGACCTTGAGCAAGGTGAAGAGGAAATTCTGAAAGAAGGTGTCAGCTGAGGGCTATCTCATATTGTTTACTGAAAAGAGCATTCATTTTTAAGTCACTTCCAAATGTAGGTATAAAATAGAGATTTCCCCAAAACTTATATTTCAGTGAAACATTCAAAACAAAACAGTGGTGATAAAATTTGTGTTAGTATTAGTATGTATTAGTCAAGATGATTTTGTTTCACATATTTAGACCCAACTCAAATTAGTTCAGGAATGGGAAATTTTATTGTCTCATGTAAACAAACTTCAGGAAAGGCAAAGTTGCAACTACACTTCAGGGTCTCACACGGTTAACAGATCCCTTTTTTGTCTCTGCTTCTCTCTTCATATTGTCTTTAATCTCCCAGACTCGCTTCTTCCACATAGCTGGAAGTATGGCTCACGGTGGTTTCCAAGCTCATGGTTTCATTACTAGGGAGGGCTTAAAACTTGATCTGTCTTTTGTCAAGTTAAAAACACCTGGGGAAGGTTTCCATTGGGTCAGGTGTTATCCACAGACCAATCAACTACAGCCAGGAGGGTGAGGCATAATGATTGTCTCAACTGGGTCCCTCTGGGGACCCATAACCAATTACAGCAGGGTCGTGGAGGGTTATGGGAATTCCCATGTGGACATTCATAACTGAAGTAGAGACAGGGCATTTTTGTGGAAGGGTAGGGCAAGCAATGAGCAGACAGAACAAAAGACGTTCATTGCCATGTATTAGATTTCTCTTACCTCCCCTGAATCTTGCCAGACTAATTTTATATGCTTTTTGGCTTTGCCATATGGACCAGTGCATTTTATTATGGAAATAGATTATATAGCTATCAGTAATTTGTTCATAAATATTAGGTTCTGTTCATTTTGCACTGAGATTAATCACCTGCCAAAATGTACATGATTTTCTTGATTCAGAGAAATCATTATTAATCATATTAACAAGGGAATATCAAACATATTTTTGAAGGGCTAGAGAAATGAAGACATAATGAGCGTATACTTCTTTTTAAGAGGATATTTATTTATATTAACAAGTGTCACTTTATAGAAGACATTTCAGCCTTTATCAAATAAACCTGCTTTGAGTGATTTATAATATAATTTTGTTAGCTATACATCTTTATTCCATGAAGAAGACTTGAAAATTAAAAAAAAAAAAAAACATTAAAAATAGTCCCTTTCAATTGCAGCTGAAAATCCATGCTCTGAAACAAAAATTTCAGAAAAACTCTGCTTTTTTCCCCCTTTTTGCTACAGTGTCACTTGCCAAAGCTGTTAACTCCTCTGGTGATGGTATTGCTGGTCCAGTATCCACTCCACACCCGGGTGATTAGTTTAAGTCCATTGTGAGAATTCCATCAATTCCATCTCATGATAAAACCTGTCTCCAGTGGTTGGTAGGTTCAGAAATGGATCTGTGATGTGATACATGGGGAAAGGGAGGCTTCTGCAAAAAGTTTTCTCTTCCCTGCATGTCATGTGAGCTCTGCTAATGCCACCTGTCACCAGTCCAAGGTGTGACCAACACTGATGGCAGCCCAGGGGATAGATGAGAAAACCCTGAGTCCCTGTTGACACTATTGAGGCAGCGGATTAATCCCCCTGGCGCCTGCCCTTCCATTGACTTATGACAGATAATATATTTCCTAATGGTTTAAGCCAGTATCAGGATTTCTATTATTTGCAGCTGAAGATTTCTTGATAGATATAATTGCAAAGTAGAAGAGAGAAGCTTATTATCAAACAATTGTAGCAATGCATACTATATTCAATAGAAATAGAGCTCTTTAGAATGTATAAGGGTGCTGCAAAATGAGAAGTCATATGAAGAGATTTCTCAGAGAAGAAAATGCTTGAGATGGATATTGAAGGACGCTTCGACAAGGGGATGAAGATGAGGAAGAGCCTTTCACAAAGAGGGAACAACATATGTAAAAAAGCACAGAATGGTAAAATGGGTGTTATTCTCAAAAATCACTCAAGTTAGAGCAAAGAAAGAGAGATCCAGAGATATTTCACAGGAACTGTGGGCCTGATGGGTACTGAATCAGGAAACTATAATAGAAAGCTGTCAAGGACAGATGTGTCTTCTCTCTCCATCTGTCTTTATTTGGGGTCTCGTAGCATTGCCTTGTTTAGACCACTCTCCTGTTGACTTCTGTGAGGTAGTTTCTATGCTTTTCTATATAAATATATGGGTCCCAGAGGACATCATAGGCTCAACTTCAGATAATTTCAGTGGAGGCACTACCATGATATGACTGTAGTTTCTCTGTCTCTTTGTTGGAACTTCCCAGGCCAGCCAATGTGCTAGCCCTTTCCTGACAGCCACTTGCCCCAGGTCCAGTCTGTTTTATTGTCAGGAAGTAAGGTCATTATGGTATAAATATGGCTGCCCCTATCCACCATTTCGGTTGGCCTGAGCAATGGATCAAATCTATATTTTAGAATAACTCTGAAGTATGAAGCATGGATGGTAGGGGTACGTTGTGAGACTAGATGGGAAATTATAATAGTCTAGGTAAGAAAGAATGAATTTCTGAACTGAGATAACAGGAGAGGGTTGGAGAGGAAAAGATTGATCTAATCGATCCACTCATTTATTCAATAAATATTTATTGAGAACCTACCATGTATTAGTATTCTTTTAGGTACAATGAACAAAGCAGAGAGGAATCCATGCTTTCATGGAGTTTATATTTTAAAGAAGGGGCAGTAATTGAGAAATAATTTGCATAAGTAAAATATGTATTATGTGAGATAGTGATAAGTATTATCAGTTGCTCTTGCTATTTAACCAAATATCTCCCCTGCCCCAATTTACTGTTTTCTTATGCTCATGGATCATGAATTCACAGAAGGTACAAGGAGCATGGCCCTTCTTTGCTCCATAATGTCCAATATCTGGGGCCTCCACAGGGAAGATTCTACAGCTGACAATAACCCAACAGCTGGAAACCGGAAGCAGCTGGAGGCATCTTCACTCATACATTTGGAAGTTGACACTGGCTGTCACCTGGGAACCTCAGCTGGTGCTGTTGGCAGACACACTTACACACGGCCTTTCCGTGTGGCCTGGCTTCCTCACAGCATGGTGGCCTCAGGGTAGCCGGACTTCTTATGTTGCAGCTCAGGGCTTCAAAGGTGTGTGTCCCAAGAGAACCAGGAGAAAGGTGCATGGTGTTTTCTGACTGGGCCTGGGAAGTCACACAACAGGGGAGTCAGTAAGTGAACCCCAGATTCAGGGAAGAGACCTACTGCCACCTTTGATGAGATAGTGTCAAAAATTTACAGACACTTTAAAAACCACTATGAGCATTCTGGAGAGAAACTGAGCAAGTTTAAGGGGATAGGAAATGCCATGGGGAAAATCTGGGGGTGGCTTTCTGTTTTAATCACTGTGGTCATTGATGAAACAAATTCTGATGAAGAGAGGCTTAGGAAAAAAGCACATTTGAGACAGAGGGAGAGCAAACGCAAAGAACTTACTGACTGTAGTAACCAATTAACCTGGTGGGGCGTGGTGGTGAAGAAGAAAAATTGAGATTTCTAAATTTCTGGCTTAAGTGTTTGGATGAACAGTAATTCCATTAAACAGCAATGGGAACACAGGAAGTGGGTGAGAGAGGATTGAATGTAGTCTAGGGCATAGTCTGCTTAAATGTGTGTCAGAGGGTGTGTGTGTGTGTGTGTGTGTGTGTGTGTTCATTCAGTAGTAGGCAGAGCTAGGGGAGGAAAGGAGGGCTGGAGATCTGGGTTTTGAAATGCTCAGTACCTAGATGGTCTCAGAACCCTTTAGGAATGGATGAAATTCACTAGCGAGGTGCAGTAATACGTCTGGCGAACATCAATGTTAAGGTAGGCGCAAAGGACCTAGTATGAGACAGTAAACTGGACTGGCTTGAGAGGCAGGAGGAGACACAGGGGAGAGGAATGATTTCAGGGCCAGACAAAGGTAGGGAAAGGTACAGGAACTTTCAAATATCTTTCTGGATGATGCACAAAATCCTCCCATTCGAAACAACTTTGTTATCCTCTCTCTCTCTCTCTCTCTCTCTCTCTCTCTCTCTCTCTCTCTCTCTCTCTCTCTCTCTCTCTCTCTCTCTCTGTGTGTGTGTGTGTGTGTGTATATATATATATATATATATATATATATATATATATAAATGTCCCAGAAGGGCAGAAAATTGAGTCACTGGTACAATTGAGTCACTGGAGCATTTCAAAAAGAGAAGCGGATGAAAGAGGGGGAAAGTGGAGTGTTGCTCCAAGACACCTTTTGTCAATTTCCTATTTTTATTAGATTGTAGCAAGCAATGGTGCCTGGGCAGAGTATGTTTAGGTGACCCTGACATATCTTTAATTTTGAGGGTTATAATAGTTCATGTAGGATATTTCATGTTTCAATAAAACAAACAGGAGATGGAACACGTGCAGGGGGATGCAAGTTCTTTAAGGATGTGACAATCTAATCTTGTAGTTGCTCAGGAGACAAGTGCAAATATGAATTTACAGACCTTTGGCTCCATCTAGTGGTTCTGTAGTAAAAGGAACAAATATTTTGTAATAATATTTTATCGTGGTTATTCAGCTACACTACTTTTACATGTCAGTCAAGAATTATTTCCTGGGTAGTTATGTGTTAGGGCACACAGTTTTCTTTGTATAAACTATTTTCAACTAATCTATTAATTTTAATCCAGCTAAATACATTAATTGATTTCCCAAACTGGAGGAATGTGGTGTTAGGAAGTTGAAGAAGGGGAAAGAGATAAATGGACATAGACATGTGCCTCTTAACTGCTGGAAAACTGTTATGTCCCAATTTGTAGAGTTTAACACCAGCTAGCTGACTCTACTTTAGCATTGTATGTGAGATTATCTCTTTGAGGAAGTAAATAATAATAACAGTGCAATGATAATGATGGTGGTGAGGATGATGCTTGGGCCCAGGAAGAGTTGTTTGAAGGAACAAGAGTTCAAATATTTATTGTCTGTTATTTATGAGGTTGGAAAATGAAATTAATTTGTAAGAAAATGGAACAGAATGTGAAATGAAGAATTGATCAAATTATTTTCAATATGTAACATATATATAATTTAAACTACTGCATCAGAAAATTGCGAGTGTCGTGCACTAGAAATATTTTGTAGGTGGTAATCTTTCGGTATTCGACTGCAGGTTGATAAATTTCAGTAGCCAGCACTTGTGGTCAGTTTGGCAATGAAGGGGTATATTTACACAGATGATTCCAACCTGTGGAGAGTTGACCCAACTGGGTCAAGTCTACAGCACATCCCCAGGCTCAGAGTTAGCTTGGAAAAAGAATCGTAAGAAATGATGAAACAGGTTTTTAAGGGGTCTTTTAATATTGCACCCCATCCTTCCAGAGGAGGAGAAATGATAGCAATGGGCTTATGTTTCCTTCATGAGAATTTCAATACAAGATGTATTAATTAAACATCTTCATTTTACTGATGGAGAAACTTGAGCCAATGGTGATTAAATTACACAGCTATTTGGTTGCAGAGCTAAGACTACAACCCATCTTTTTCATTCCTGATCTACTATTCTTTTCAGTACAACTATTAATGGAAGAGTTCTCTGTTTTCATAGAAGACTGAAGCTCATAGCTGCATCAAGAAAGTTTAAACAGATCAAGGAAGATTGTTTACGTGTAAAGTAACTAAATGCTATTATTTCCTTTATTCCAAGACATACTTTTTCTTTTTTTTTGCATATTAACATTCTGAAATCAGCCCCAATCTTATAATCAATGTTAAAATGTAATTGCTGGCTGGCAGTGGAGCAAGTTGTAAAGTGGTTATCTTCACGTGTGAGAACTTAGCCACTAACATTCTCATTTAATAGATGATAGAATTGGCACAGCTGAGGCATTGGCTTTACTTCTGAAAGAGATTATTTACTATCCAGCAATATGGAACTCAATTAAGGAAAAACCCCAGAATTGCAATTTAAATCACTGATATTCTTTCATTTGATTTGAAGTGCTAATGAGGTGAAGATGTTAAGGAAGAGTTAGACGATTCACGCAGGATGCTACTTTTGCACTTTTTCAGGGGCCAAACTTAATTTGGAAGAATATTTAGACTGGGTTTGAGAAAGTGTAGACCCAAATCTTGTGAATCCCAAAAAGAGATTTGTTAAGAAATATTGACTGAAGGGTAAATTTCTTTGATTTGGTTCCATGCAGTGCTCCTCCCCATTTAAAAATCAATGCACCATCAGTCAAGAAGATTTCTACATTTTGTTTTACTAAAATAATATGTATTTAAACATTTTTCCAAGTATATTACAGTATGGATTTTGTTTTTAAAAGTTACTGCTGTCCTCTCTTCTCTCCCCATTTCTGATCAGCCTCTCAGAGGGGTGGCTGAGAATCATTGATCTGAAAAATGGTGTCAGAGATCTTGGAAACATTTAGATATTTCTTTTAGATTCATATTAGAAGCACAGCAGTCAGTGCAATCGATTTTCACCTATTGGCCTCTTTGTCCATATGTTTGCTAAACACATCGGGTAAAGAGAGAACTATGGAACTGGTCATCATCTTGCTCATCCTCCTTCCAAGAGTTACCCCAAACACACGTAACAGGGCAATATTTACAAGGTGATCTAAGAGCTTCTATGCACAATTTAAGGATTATGTGTTTGTCAGCATGGAGATATCAGCTGCCATGGAGTCAAAAAACCAAACCAAACCAAACTCCCAAAACAGTGGGTTACAAGTTGCTAAGGAAATCACAAGGCCAAATTTTATATCAGTCCCTAGGGAGACACAAAGAGAAAAGCATTCAACAGCCTCCGACTGTATTTCCTTCACTCTAACATGCTGTCCTCTTCAAGTGTTCATAAAACAATTTCGACAACCTGGATCTGGCTGACTTTTTCTGATTTTGTGCTAATTTGACTTTCACTCAAGCCACAGTTTTGCTCCTCATCCGGCATTCAAGAATGGACTGGCAGGATTGTTTTAGCCCTGCTGACTTTTCAAAAACCACTCACCTGTTTGCATATCTCCTGCAGTGTGTACTACCACATTAACCTTGCCTTGCTACAGGCTCCTTAGGAGAGAGACCGAATCTCTCCCAGGCTTTGTTCAGCAACCCAAAATGTAATCAAGTAACCACTCTCCTGTAGAAGAAAGGGAAGGATTTCAGAGCAGAGCACAGTGGTGATGACATGGGAAAATTCCAAGAATCCTGTGAACCACGGTCTTCATGCCGTGTTGTACCCCTACTCACTAATCTTTCAGATTAGTTCAGCCTAATGAAAGCTAACAACATGTAAAGCAAATAATAATACTCATTCTCCATTTTCATGTGCTTTAGTTCACTGGGCAAATTCTGATTTTGCCAAGTTGAGTTCTCAAAAAGCACCACCCACTGCCTCCTGCGGCTACTTCTGACAACATTTAGTGCTCACCTTGGGGAAAGAGGTAACCAATGAGGATCCAGCCACTAAAAAGCTGTTATTTGTTCACAGAAGGTATGGAAGGGCTTAGTCTGACAGTCTCCCTTTCCCAAGGACCATGGATTCAGTTCCTCAACACAACAGACTCCTATTTCTATTAGCTTTTCTTTTATTGTGTTTATAAATACCAAAATATGACAAAAATTCACACCAGCAGCTCTTAGAATATTTTAAATTTATTATTTAGCATTACTTATGAGTTTAATTTCTTCCTGTGAAAGGAACAAGCTCTTTATTTCAGGTGTCTTAATGTTTTTCAAAAACATAGGTGAGTTTTATTTACTATAAGGCAAATGAAAACTATCAACAGGACACTATTTGATAGAAAATCGTCTTTTATTTCCTTTTCCCAGTTGAAATTATAAGTATGGCTACCAGGAAAAAAGAATCATTTCTCTGCCTGCTGCATAAAAATAGGTCAAGTAATTTAAGCCAGTCCATTGCAATTAAAATTCTGACATTGCCATTGTTCCTTCTATTCTGGGGGGAAAAGACAAACAGAAGACAAGATAATAGGGGTGCATTGGCTAAGTCATTTGATGTGCTACCTATTGTTCTCTTGCTGAGGTTCAGCCTCAACCTGCCTGGGAGCTCTGATTTTGATGATCGTGGTACAATACCAAAATGATAAATACCATCTCTGTAACACCTCTTTTATGTGAGCAAAACAATACTATTGGAGAGGGAAAAAATTGCCAACTGCATGGGCCCTAAATTCCTTGAATTCTAAATTTATTTATTTTGGGGGAGACAATGTTATCTGCTGGGTTTATTTTAAAGTAAATTTTACAGACTCAATTAGACTGCAGCATTCTTTCTCATTAAAGATCTTGTGTTCCTTTTCACAAGATTAGGGCCGGTGGCTTGGTCGCATTCCAACGTGGATAATTACATTCTGCATTCCTGGATATTTCCCTCCACCTTTCCAGCCTCATGCCATCAAATACATTGTTGTTTACACTTATTACAAATCGACAGTCCTGTCGTGGGGGTGCCAGAGTGTTTGCCATGCCCACATGGTTGACAGGCTAAAGCGTTGGCCCAAACCACTGCTCATTACACTTTCAAACAGAAAATCCCTTAGCTAATGCATATTTTCAAATATGAGGCAAATCCCAATTATGCATACTTAATCATAGGTTAAGCTTGTTGGTAAGTAAAATACTCTTATTTTTATAAAGGGTGCTTATTCTGGAATCTTCTTTGATGAAAAAAAAATTGTTGCTCCAATATATGCTGTTTGCTTCCAAAAAGAAAATGAAGTCTTCATGAAAGGGCACAAAACAAACAATAAAACAAAAAACCTCTTGAGAAAACAGGTTTCCTTTGACCTTCTAAATAAATTCCACAAGGGGGCGAAAACACCTAATGGTCCAAGACTACAAAGTTTATATTTGAAAGCCGGCCACCCATAATAGATTAGTGGATTAATATTTTGCTCTAAAGGATCTGGCCTTTAATGTTGACATCAATTTATAGCCATTCCAGGCGTTTACAGTAGTAAAAGTCATGGAGACCATAAACTTCACAATAGATGTCAGCCTTCTGGTGCTAGTGCCCTAGCCTAGCACCCCATAAACAGTGGTGATTAGGTAACTGTTCTTCAAAGACCCATCCATAGCTCTAACGTCTTTATCGGCTCCAGCAAAGATCCTGCCACAGGATTTTATCAGGCACAAGGCAGAGGTACAAGTTTTTATTAAAGTGGACTTATTTTTCTGGCATGTACCTATGAGGCTGTGCTGTTGTTTATCATTGATCTCTTCTTGCAAATCAAGCATGGAGTGTCTATTTGTGGGCAAAGCTTAAAGAACAGAAGCTCTCTTGTACCATATTAGAACTTTTTGACAAACAGCCAAGGTACAGAGGTCAAATTTCCCCATATGCTATAAGCAACTTAGTAGGAAGCAAGACCACAGAAGGTTTTTGCAAATGTCTGCCAGTAGCAGGGTGATCTAGGTCACTGTACAGGTTTCATTAATCAGGTTGTTCAAACAAGGAGTTATTTTTCTCTGCTTAAGAGACCTGCAGATATCACATAGAATCTGCTCGATTGTTGATCAAGAAAGAGTTTTAATGAAATAGAGATCATTCAAGTGAAGGGGTGCGGGGAGAGTGGCATTTGTATTTGTACTGAAGACAAATTGTGCTTTTAGCCCAGCTCTTCTGTTTGAGTCCTCTGTTCTGGCAGGGATGGGCTCAAGATCTAATAATAGTTCCTTGGGCTCTGCGTCTCCACATACGTGTTCCGGCCTTTGAGCAGCAGGAGGAATTTAGTGACAGAGCAGGTGTTGTGGCTTATTCCCTGGCAGAATAAATGGTGAAGGGTGGCGGCAAGACAATTCTTTTGCTGCTTTATGCAAAAAACAATGCCTCCAATCGCTTTCCTTTTTTCCTGGCACAAGTGAAAAAGGACTAGAACTGCTGTATTAATATGTATGCAAACATATTTTTTCACTTGAGCCTCTGGAAAAAAATAAAAGGAAGAAAAAGGGAAAGAAAAACTTACTGTGAAAATGCTTAGCCAGGAAGATTTACTGCTGATTGCGGGTTTAGTATTGACATATCTTAGCTGAAGAAAACTTCAGCTTCAACTATTAACGTGGAAATCTGGATCGGCTTTTAAAATGGGGTGAAAAGAGTTTTGGATGATTCAGTGTATTCCCAGGGAAATTATTTATTTAGAACATAATTTTAAATAAGAAAGTGTCAATTATAGAGGTATAAAAAACCCAGTGGAGTGCATGCCTCTTAATTTCACATGGCCTGCCTTGGAAATAGAATGATAGAATGTAGGTGATCTGAATTATACTTAAATCAGCCTTTATGACTGACTCACTCTCATACAACACTCACCCTTCCTGATTTATTATGAAAGATGGAATTTAAGATGAGAATCTAAGAGTCTAAATGAAATGTTCTTTTAAAGCATTATTTTTAAGATTTTCCTCAATCTTTTTTTTTTTAACTTCCTTAGTAGGTTAAATACAAAAGTCTGTATTTTTTTCTCAAATGTAGGTGTGTTGCTCTTATAAATGTAAGATAAGCCATGAAAACATGGAAGAGAAAACAAAATAAAATTCCTTCTCCTTACACCTGGGTTAATTTGAGATTTTAACAATATTACTTTTTCCTTTGCTTGATTATATAAGGCAAAACTTGGCACCCACTAAACTGCAGTATGGTCTTCTTGATAACTCATCTAGGTAAAATTCAAATGATCTTATCCTTATGTGCTTTGCACCCAATGTATGAAAAAGCTCAGAATTCTGGAAAATAGGGCATATGCTTGAGGGGAACATCTTGTGAAGATCGTAATTTGACCTTTGAATCAACCTCTCTGAGTAAATTTTAAATCTTATAGGAGAACAAAATAGAAAGCCTCAAGGTGGAATTCCGCCCCCTCTTCCCCTCAGAACTATAAACCAGTCAGAAGCTATTTCAGAGATTAAGCTAGAAAATGTGTGCCTATCTATCCTTGGCACTTTTGCTGAGAAATAAAACTCATCACTAGAGATGAAGGCAGATTTATATTTAATGCCAACCCCATCAGTCACTCAGTATATTATTCCAATCTACCTCCATTTAAATAGTTGAATCAGGTATAAACAGAAAGACTGATTCCCCCTCCCACCCAGTGAGAAAGGTAATGTTTAGTATTGCAAACCTTTCTAACTCGGGAGTACACTTGAATGTGATGGCAATTAAGGGAAAAAAAAGCACTTTCACAACTTTGCAGCTTTTGATTAAACCACACCAAGAGGCATGTTACAATGATAACAATGCAGCATTATGCCAATTATGTTAAATCCTGCTCTCCGCGTAAGCTCATCGTGACCTGTTTTGGTGTCCTGTAATTTATCCTTTGGAATGCTTACTCTCATCAATAAAGTGTTCAACTTAAAAGACAGGAAAAAAAAAAAAAAAGCCACCAAAGGGAACAACCACCCCCAAATGACTTCTAGAAAACAAGTATTTCTTAACTTTTTATTGACATTGGCAAATTAAAATAGAATAAATTAACAAGTATTTTTTCAAAAAAATGTTTTGTACAAAAATACTGTCAAAATTTCCTAAAAAGCTTTCAACACAGTAGTATCTTTTCATGTACTGAATATAACTATTAGCACAGTGTCAAAAATGTTGAAGACAGAAACAAAATAAAAATCTGTGAAATGTTTGCCACTGACTACATTCCACACCCTATTATTGTCTGTACATATGGGGGAGGGGGACAGCCAACTTGAAAGTGAACAGTATGACTTTTCCTGATCCAGAACGGTTTGGCCCACATCTGTTTAATCTTCCAGTTTAGCATATTTCAAAAATTAGTCTGTACTCAAATGCATAGTTAAAAAAATGAAGCGAGATGGCAGAGTTTGTGCAGTAATATCTGCCCTTCAAAGTTCATGCAACCAACTAATGCAAATTTTCCTTTCACTCGTAAATCTGAATGCAGTTCAGTCATTTGAAACCATCTACAAAATCCACAAGATTAAGCAGTTTGCCAAGATTAATATCTAACAGTTGAGCACTGGAGAAAGTGAGGAAAAGGAGTAAAAACAAACAACGAAAAAGACCAAGTTAGCTAGATACTTCAACTACATAAGGGAGGTGAATGTCAAGGCTACAAAAACGAAACAAAAACAGAAAAAAAAAAGTGGCAGCAATTTTTTTTTTAAACCAATTTGTACAAGTTTATAGTTTACTTTGTTTCCAAGTTCTCAAACCTTTCAAGATCTGAAAAGTGAGATACTGTGTCTAAGGGAATGTTTCTTTTTTTAATTCACACCGAAGAAGTTGGGGGTTTGATTTCTTTCGCCGGGGTTTTGACGGAGTCAACAGCTTACTCTGCTGGGCTGCTGTTTGCACACGAAGTCCGTCATAAAATCAAACTCGTTTTGCCCCAGCCAGAGTTCAGGCAGCTCCTTGATGCGGTCCAAACCCATTTCTATCACTAAGGACATAAGCACTTCCTCGTCGATGAAATCAGTGTCTATGACATTGGGCGGCAGCATTGCAGCGGGGACGTGGGCCACGGAGGCGGGCATGTTGCTGCCGCCGCTGCCGCTGCCGCCCGCGCCGCCGCCCGAGGTGCCGCCGGAGCCGCCGGGGGTGCTGCTGCCGCCCGAGCCGCCGGGGGTGCTGCTGCCGCCGCTGTGCTTGGGGTTGCAATCTCGGAAGTGCTGGTTTGTCCCGTTCATCTGGTGGCCTGCAGCAGGGTGCAAATCCGGCATGTAGTGGTTGTGCGGGTAGGGGTGGTGGTTGAAATACTGGTTGTTGAGCTTCTGCAGCTGCATGCTGGCCGGCAGGGAGCCTCCCTGGCTGGCCACCGGGGGGGCCATGAACTGGGAGTTGTTAAATCTGGCCGCAGGGGCCAGCGTGCTCGGAGGGTGCCCTCCGTTCACAGTCCCGGGCCCCATCGCGTGCCTGATGCCGCTGGTGGCATTCATGTTGCCCGCGCCGTAGTGGATGTGCTCGCCCATCAGCGCGTTGAAGGCGTGCTGGGGCTGCTGCTGCTGGTGGTGATGGGGGCTCGGGAACTGCCCCATGCCCATGCGGTGGGCAGGGTGGTGGTGCAGCCCATTGGTGCCGTCGGGGAAGCGCCCGTGGTTCATGGCCATCATATGGTCTGCCATTTCCAGTCCTGAAAGTGAAAAGGGCAGACGGTGAGAGCCGCGCCACACGTGTCGCCCACCACAGCGCACCCCACTTTTTCTCGCCTCTGCCCCCCGGGCTCCCCGAGCGCACGTCGGCTGCAAACCACTACCCCCAGGATCCCACGAGTAGCCTGTGCACCTGGGCTCGCCACTACGGCGGACCTGCCACCCACCGCAGAGCCGGGGCGCTGCACAAATAGCCCCTTCCCCTGCGATCGGGTGGGGGGCCCCGAGCCCACACCCCCTTT
This sequence comes from Indri indri, assembly GCA_004363605.1. NCBI lineage: Eukaryota > Metazoa > Chordata > Mammalia > Primates > Indriidae > Indri > Indri indri. Next base: position 21,003 of record RJWJ010005373.1, read on the forward strand.
GCTCCCCGAAGTGGTCTAATAAAGGAAGTGCCCCGTTGCCCTGCCGCGAACTTCAGGCATTGAACCAGCCCTCCTCATCCTGTTGTTGCACATCCTGTTGTTATTCCCCAGCTCCGCCTCGCGCTCTTCCTCCGGGCAAACCCTGCCTTCGGAGGACGGGACTGGCAGGAGCCCCAGCCCGCTTCGCCCGCCGCGCTTACCTTCCGTCTTTGCGATTTCTGCTCCGAAGACCGAGGGCGGGATCGTCGGGTCCAGGACCGGCTCAGCGGCACATAGAGGGGGCCTTCCTGGCGTGCAGGGCGCTCGCTGTCGCGATGTAGGCAACGAGGTCTCGCAGCGGCCGCTGGGGCAGATTCGGAGCCGTTCCCTTTTATTTCCCCTCCGCTGCCCTCACAGCTCTGTAGGACCGCCCGGCAGCTGCCAACAATGAGCTGTGTTTCTTAGGGCTTTGGCCACAGTTAATATAGGGATTTCAGGAAGGGCGGAGCGAGAGCCTCCTGGGCGGGCGGCGCGAAAACGCGGATTCCGGAAGCCCGGACACGCTGGACCCGGTCCGGGAGCCCAGTCCCGCGGCCGGCGGCACGTGCGCAGAGGCTGCGGGGCCCAGGCGCCGCCCCGCTGCCCCCCGACTCTGGTTTCCTCCCAGCACAGAAACGAGGGCCCGGCTCGGCGCTCTCGGGGCAGCGGAAAGTCCTCCCCGGCCTCCCAGCCTGAAGGTAGCGCCTGTCCGGAGAGGAGCGAGGAAAGCTCACCGCCCCCCTCTGCCGGATCTCCCTGACCCCCGCTCTGCCAGCCGGCTCACCTAGCGATCTGGCCTGCCCTCCACGGGAACAGGGGGTTCGCCCGGCGCCCCCACCCTGAGTGCCCTTCTGCCTCCCGGCTTTGCACAAGCCTTCCTGGGCTGCAAAGAATGGCTCTGCTTTCCCCGAGTTGGGTTTTAAAGCCCCGGACAAATAATGCTCCCCCCCACCCCCAAGCGCGCTTTCCTGAGCCGAGTCTTTGTTTTCACAGAGGCAGTAGGTAAACCTCATCTAGATATCTGTGTGTACATGCATTTTTTCCCCCCCGACTCCTTTCAAGGACAGGAGCTGGGGGCAGGGAGCGGCAGCGGTTGCAGGTGGACGGAGCGCGCTCGCGGGCCCCGCCGCCTCCGCTCCGGCGCCCAGAGATCCGGTCCGCGCTTTCGGGCCCGCTCTCCGCTCCCGGGGTACGTGTGCTTCTGCTAAGTTTGCGTTTGCAGCTCTTGGTAGCTTTGGCATCCGAGCTGAGGCGTCTCTGCTCTGTAAACAAACTCAGCGATCCTCGTCCCCAGATCCACCTTTTTGCACATACACAGTTACTTGCTTCTGCTGTTGCCCTTGATCCGGGAGGTGGGGGTGTGTGCAAACTTGCACAGCCTCCCTCCGGGCTCTGCCTGACGGTTTGGGGTTGGTTTAGAGGCAAACGGGTTTGTAATTAAGAAATTCGAGGGCTGAGTAAGGCTGCTGTTGCTGGAAAAGGAAAACAAATAGATAACATGGTAATCGCTTTGTAAATAAAGTCGTTCTGGAGGTGGGCACGTAGCTGCACGTCCCGTATGGCACCACGCGCGCACACACGGCCGGGACTCTTCCTTTCCAGTGAAATTGTTCAGTGGGGCAATAGGCGGTAATAATAACCTTGCTTCCAGAACGCGGCACAACGAGTCTGGTCGCCCGTTTGGTTCATTGACTTGCAAATAAAACCCCTAACACCGGTCTGGGCTACTACCCAGTCGGAGCTCTGTCTCTTTCTCACATGGGGAAGGCGAGTTGTTTCCCCAGCACCACAACGAGGCTGCTCTGAGCTTTTATATCGCTCTTTACGTGGTAAAATCGAGTTTAGCACTCCGAATAAGGACTTCTGGGCAGAGTCGTTTCTTCATAACTCGATAGCCATTGAAGACTTCCTGCTGCGAAGAGCGAGTCCCCCCCCCTCCCCTCCCCCTTTCTCCCTAATTGCTCACAAGACTTTTTTAGGCCCTGTTTTTTGAGCGCTGGAAATTCTGATACATTTCTCCGTTCAGGAATTTGCAAAAGAGACCTAATCCCGATTATTTACATATATTACCCCTCTGTCTTCCTCCAGTTAGGCATAGTATATATTTTTAAAAACATTGTTACTTTCTGTCTTCCCCTCTTTCCTCTTCCAGGATCTCCAGCATTTCTAACCGTGTATGCAAATACTTTTTAAACCTCAAAAATATTTACTTTTTGGAGACTTGAGCGCAGAACACATTGCATTGTTAGTTGCAACAATTCCCTATTCTCCTGTCCACCCACCACCTTTGCCTGTAGGTCAGGGACATGCAGGGGACAGAATCAGAGGCTTGGAAGAGACTTGAAGGGGCCACTTCCTATCAAAAAATAAATTCTGGAATATTGGTCAACCCCAGACTCAAAACTTACTGGATAGATTGTTTACTTCCCTTCCTTATACTGCAGTGTCTTGCGACACAAGGAACAGCTTTTGAATGTCTAATCTAAATTCCTCTTGCAACCATTAAGGAAAGGTTCAGCTCCATCCAGCTGCAGTGGTTCTACAGACTATTGGGAAATCCCTGGAAAGGTCACCTGCTCATCCCCCATCCCTTAAAGGATAAATAGTTCTGGAACCAGCTGGTTGGAACATGGCATGCTTTGTTCATTCATTCTTATCCATCGATTGACTGTGCCCCAAGTGCCAGCCACTTTCTTAGTGTCCCGAGATATAAAAAGATAGGAACTCATGGTCAAAAGGAGGAGACAAACTAACAGGCCTTGGACACACTGTGATAAAAGCCACAACATTAAATACAAGGGCTTTGGAAAGCACATAGGAGGGACATTTAACCTAGTCTTGGGGGCGTTGGGAAAGCTTCCCAGTGGAGATGGTTGACTAAGTTGATGCATAAGGGTGAATAGAAGTGTGGTCATGCAGGGAAGTGGGAAGGAAACTTCCGGCCAAGGAGTTAATGCAAAGATGAGAGAAACAAGGTTGGAGAGGTGCACTAGGGCTGGATCCTAAGGGCTTTGGGTCCCCAAGCTGAGAAATTTGGCTGTATCCCAAAAATAAAGGGAGGCAGGTGAAAGCTTGTGAACCTATGAGATATGATCAGATTTTGGTTTTAGAGAGATCAGAGCAGTACTGTGGAGGATGGTTTAGAAAGTAAGACTGGAAACAGGGAGTCCTATTAGGGCAGTGGTCCCCAACCTTTTTGGCACCAGGGACCATTTTCAAGGAAGACAATTTTTCGACCACGGGAAGGGAGAGGTTGGTTTCAGTATGATTCAAGCGCATTACATTTATTGCACACTTCATTTCCATTATTATTACATTGTAATATATAATGAAATAATTATACAACTCACCATAGGTTGGGGACCCCTGTATTAGGGGACAGTTACAGTAATCCAGGGATACATGAAGTGCTGTGTAACCAGGGTTTATCCTGTGAACCTGGGTGGGAGAGGGTCCGTCTGCGACTCCCACAGTGCTAGGTGGTTGTATTAGTTTCCAAGGGCTGCCGTAAAAGAGTATCACGTGCTTTAAGCTGATTAAGCTTAAACAACAGAACGCTATTGACTTAAAGTTCTGGAGGCTGGAAGTCTAAGATCAAGGTGTTGGCAGGGTTGGTTTTGAAGGCCACGAGGGATAATCTATCCCATGTCTCTCTCCCAGCTCTGGTGGTTTGCTGATAATCTTTGACATTCCTTGGCTTGGAGATGCATCGCTCTGATCCCTGTCTTCATCTTCACATGGCGTTTTCCCCTATAAGCGTGTATCTGTGTCCAAATAAATGTCCTCTTTTTATTATACAAGGACACCAGTCATTTTGGATTAGGACTTATCCTCATGACCTCATTTTAACTTGATAACCTCTGTAAAGACCCTAAATCCAAATAAAATCACACTCGGAAGTACTGGGGGTTAACACTCCCGCTTATGGGGAGTGGTGGGGAGGGGATTCGTAATTCAACCCATAACAGTGGTGAAGAAACTGAGCAACATGAACCTCTGCTACTAAGAAAGAGAAACGCCATCTGGAACTCCTTTCCCAGATGTCCTGCTGGCCCATGTTCTCATTTGTTCATGTCTCCACTCAAATACCACCTCCACGAGATCTTCCCGACTGTCCTGTCTAAATAGCAAGATCCCCCGTGTCCTTAACCCTGCTTTATTTTTCTCCTTAGCACTTATCCCCACCTGACATGCTGCACGGCAGCTCGCTGTTGACTACCTTCCCCACTAGACTGGCGGCTCCAGGAGAACAGAGGCCCAGTCTGGTTGTTCATCCAGTGTCTGGAACTAGTCCTGGCATGTATTAGACTTTTACGGATTAGATTACCGAGCAAATGAATGGATAAAATATAGTGTTGGTACCAAGGGAGCCCCAATGAAGGGTGAGGGAAGATTTTCCAGAGAAGTTTACTCTCAAGGCTGGTGGTAGAAAAACCCAGTGGAAAAGGAGAACAGCAGCTGACCACCTTCTGCATTGTGGCAGATAGTAGGGCAAAACTGTTGTCTGTCTGGGAAGATGGCTCACCTGGGGACCGTTGGCTGCTGAGTAATGAGGGAAGGTCCCCATGTGTGTGAGCTTTTGACTGAACAGAGCTTTTAGAGGTGAGCGTCTTGCTTTAGCTCAAACCTGAACTGAGAAAAGGCTGACTGAAGGGCCCAGCTTCAAAAAATGTATTGAAAGAACTCATGCTTGTGGAATGGGGTGGGTGTTGGATCTAACACTCTGTTTTGTACTTTATTTAAATTATCTCACTTAATGTTCACTCTAATGAGCAGGAATTACTTTCATCACTATAGTAAGGTGGACTTTGAATCTCAGAGAACTTAAAACACAAAACCAAAAACAAAGTTACAACAACAAAAAACATGGCCACCTTCTCAGAGGGAGAGAAATAGGGGAAAAGGGAGAGAAAGAGATAGAGAGTCTGTTAATACATGGTTCATAGAGGCAGAAGCCCTATATGCGACCGGCATTATCTGCAGATTGAATAAATAATGTTTTCCATGTGGTGGATATGACAAAATCATACGTGAGTATCACTTTTCCACTTGTGGGTTTGATACTAATTCATAAAATACAAATTCACTTGAAATCGTTACTAAGCTCGTGAGAGTTTTTCTGTTTTTTATGTGTTTTCTCATCAGTGGAAATATAGCCATTATCAGTTGGAGACAAGTGAAATATTTATGTTAAAAAGGGGTCTTTAAACTGAAGAAATTGATACTATCTCATCTGAGAAGTTGGTTAAAGTAAAGATTTCAAGACATCATTCTTAGAGCTCCTGATTCAGCAGGTTGGGAGTGGGGCCTGAGGATCTGTGTATCCTTTAAAAGCTCCCAGTTGGTTCTAATGTTTAGTCAGGTTTGCAAATAACCCATCTTGTTTACAGGTTGATGACAACTGGGATCATTCTCACAGGGATCATAGGTGTAGCATGGACCTGGTTCATGCTCATAATGTCCCGTTCCCGTGGATTGTCACCCTCTCCCACCCACCTCCTGCCTGGGACTGGAATTTTGTCTGTCTTTGAAGGTCCAGCTCAGATGACATTTCCTCTTTCAAGCCTTCCCTGATCCCCCAGATGGAAAGAATTCTGGCTCCCTTGGTGCTTCCAGAGCATTTTGCTCAGATCTTCCTTTATGTCCTATTCTGGCTTGAATTATGGATATTTGTGTTCTCCTATAACCTTCTATGTAATTGAAGAGGTTCCTTGGTGAGCTTCAAGGGGCTGCAAATGTCATGAACAGAGTAGGATCCACCTTGTACAGATACTTCTTGACTTACAATGGGGCCACGTTATGATAAACCCATTGTAAGTTGCAAATATTGTAAATCAAACCATCATAAATCAGGACTGTCTGCGTAAGTTTGCTAGGGTGGTAATAACAAAATATCAGACCGGGAGGCTTAAATAACAGGAATTTATTTTCTCACAGTTCTAGAGGCTGGAAGTCCAAGATCAAAGCATCAGGAGGTCTGGTTTCTTCTGAGGCTTTTCTCCTTGGCTTGTAGATGGTGTCTTTTTGCTATGTCCTCATGTGGTCTTTGTGAGCATGAATCCGTGGTGTCTCTTCTGTGTGTCCAAGTTTTCTCTTTTTAGAAGGATATGGGTCAGATTGGATTAGGACCCATCCTATGGCCTCATTTTAACTTAATTCCCTCTTTAAAGACTTTATCTCCAAATATGGTGACATCCTGAGGTACTGGGGGGTGTGCACGTCAACACAGGAGTCTGGGGGAGGGCACAGTCCATCCTACAGTACACCTCACGTATACATCCTTTTTAGGTGATTGACATTGTCATAGTCTACAGCTTTAACAATAAACTAGAGAACATTCACATTGGTTTTGAAGTTGGATGAGGTATGTTGGAAGGCAGAAGACAAATTCGGTGACCTTAAATAATTAGAGAAACACTCTATCAAAAACAAGATTATATTCAATAAGAAAAACTGCAGAGGCTTCACAAGGACAATAACAAATTACATGGGTATTGGATGGGAAATTATTGACTAGAGAGAACAAGTTGAGCTGAAAACACCTCCCCCCCAAACTGCCAGTCAGCCGGAGCTATTGGTTGAATCAGAGGCAGCAGTGGAATGCTGTTATTAAAAAGGAAACAACTAGGAGTGTATTAGGAGTGAGAATCACATGATAGAGCTGGAAATAATCCTTTCGCTACACTTGGCTCTTTTGAGAGATCGTGGTTGGTTTATAACTTTACATTTTAATAAAGAGTTACAGAAACCAAAGAAGGTTCATTTAAAAAAGGAAATATATTTTAAAGGAATGGGAAATGGGACTTATAATGGCTATTTAATCTGGAGAAGAAAAGTTGACAGGTGACTTAATACATATGTTCTGGTCTACACATAGGAAAACTAATATGGTGGATCCTTTCCAGATGTTTTCCTTTTCCACTGAGACAAAGAAAAAAAGGAAGCATTTTTAAAAAGTGAGCTTTAGATCAGTGGTTTCCAAATTGTATTCCGTAGACACTGAGTATTCTCAGCTTCCCTTTTATGTGCTTTATCTATTAAGGGCTTCTGTTAGATTTTGTTTTAAAACATTGTTCTGATGTTAAACAGTTATGAAAACTAATTCTTTGGATAATACATAAAAATCGTAGAATTCTAGTTCTAGTAGGACTTTAAAAATAATCTTATCCAAACTCTTTCATTCTCTAGATAAGAAAAGTGAGGTCCTAAGAGGTTAAGTGACTTGCTCATAAAGGACATCCTAACCATTAGGATTTTAAAACATCAGTGTGGATTATCAGAGAAGACTAAGTCTTTATGAAGACTTCAGTGAAATAGAATAGAAATTTGTTGAATGGTATTTTAGATCAGCATTTTCCAACTGGTGTTCTATATTATAGGTGAGTGGGATTGTAGAAGATAGTAACAGAATCTATATCAATTTCTATTTTTAAAAAAGCGGGAATTAAAATAATTTAAAAGTATTTTTCCAGTTCAGAATGGAAGTTTGAGTCTCTGAGTGTGTGCTGTGTTAGCCCACAGAGTGGGTTGTAGACACCTAATGAGCAAACATCTACCTTAATTACTCTCTCAGCTAACTACCCTTGTCAGAGGGGTGGTTTTACTGTTTTACAACTTTGAATTGTTTTTAATTTTTTTTCACATATAGATTTTTTTTAAAGATGGAAGACTAATGGTCCTGAATAAAATAAGCCATTGAGAAATATAATCATGATAATTACTTTGCAAATGACTTATGATGATGCTTACCTCCTCCAGAGGTTGCATTTGTACAATGAAAATTTTTATATAGCACAAATACATAACTGTAGGACTGAAAAAAATCAATGCTAAAAAGAGAAAACATAGGGATGTCTACACCCAATTTGGCCTTCAGTTTATTGGAAATAAAGATTCAACAGCCATATATAATAATTGTTGCTTATGTTTGCAAATAATAGCCTGAAACTACTCCTCTAATGTTATTTTTATGAATAAAGCACAAATATTATTTTTAAAAAATCCCAGTTGACTTTTATGTTCAAAATTCAAGAACTAAAAACATCAGGAAATGAAAGTATTTTGTGTCAGTTTCTAATGTCATAATATGTAGTTATAGTTCAATATACATTTAAATATGTATTCAGTCCAAAATCCAAAGAGAATATATCGTCGATTTTAAATTTTTCAAGTTATGCTTTTCTTTATATAATTAATTTAAAAGGAATCATTTAAGTCTACTATAAATACAAATAATTTGTTTTTATATTTTTTGTAATAAATATTATTAAAAATTGGGTTAAAAATAAACCCTACAAAACAAACTTCTTTAATACATTTATCTAAAATATGATATTTTATGTGAACTCTCTTCTCTTTATGTGCCATACAAAAAATTTTTAGATGACCTAAAAATGCCTAAATGGTTCATGAGATAATTATGATGGGAACTCACAGGACAAAAATGGTGAAAAATGCTGGCTTAAGTCAGTGTTTCTCAAAAGTAATATATAGTTCCCTTTCAAAAGAAACAAATCTTTAAGGTTTCAAATGTTTACTTAAATTATTTTTATTATATTTCTTAAGTGTGTAAAAATAGAAAACAATACACGACATCCTTATATTTACAGCTCCTGTACAACTATAATACTAGAGTACATGTGCATGTTAAATAAAAATAAAACCACGGAACCAATAAAAATTGAAAATAGCAACATTTATATGGCAGATTTTGTCAAAATTAAGTCACCTCTTGCTTAGGGAATCTAGCAACCAGAACTACAGCATCCTTTTTTTCTACTGAGTTCAGCCTGCTGATGCTATAAGGTGCCATGCAATGAAATTCTATGAAAATTTGTATACAGTGCACCATAACTTCATTTGATCTTTATGTGGCATGAACATGTCATGTATATTAAAGCCATCTCTGTTCTTTCTGATTACTGTTCAACATTTAAAGTAATGCTGCATTGCTGGGTGAGATGGTTTATGCCTATAATCCCACCACTTTGGGAGGCTGATGTGGGAGGATCACTTGAGGCCAGGAGTTCGAGACCAGCTTGGGCAGAATAGCAAGACCCCACCAGCATCTCTACCAAGAAGAAAAAAAATAGCTAAGCATGGTGGTGGGCACCTGTAGCCCCAGGAGGTTGATGTTACAGTGAGCTATGATTGTGCCGCTACACACCAGCCTGCAGAGTGACAGAGTGAGTCCCTCTGTCTAAAAAATAAAATAAGATAAAAATAAAGCAATGCCGCTTGGCACCATCACAATTATAATCACAAATCCAAATAATAAAAGGTTGTCATTTGGATGATCCATAATATGTTTCTAATAATCTGTTAAAAATTATCAACAAAATGAAAACATAAAATTCTTGAAGAGAAAAAGAGAACACCAAAGACTACTTTCAGGTCTGTGAAGGGCCTATGAACTCCAGTTAAATAAATCCTGGTTTTGGTGGTATCCAGTCTTTATTATTACAAATACTTTGGATCATATAACTATTTATTATAATAAATAATTTGGATCACTGGCTGAGGCAGGGGAAAGTTAAACTATTAGGAAGTATGAATGTTAGCCAATTCCTTTTTAAACTACAGATTTCTTTCCTATATCAAATAAATGTATGACCCCAAAGTTGTCCGAGTTCTGTTTTTTCTTATTCATTGGCTCATTAGTTCCCTTTTCTAGTCATTCAGATACCAGCTCTACAGAAATGCTTAGGTGAGCTAGGAAATAACTGTATAGGAATGATTTATATTCCTATGTCAATTATTTGTATCTTAAATGGTATTTTGCGGAGTGCTGGTAGATGCTTCAGTTCTTTTAAGTATTTCAGACAATCTTGTTTACACCATTGCTTTGTAGTGAGCAAGGGATTTCCAGGCTAATTTGAAGTACCGCCCAGCTTCTGGAATCAGTGTGTGGGGGCACTGGGAAAGCACCCTCAGAACTTGGAGATAAGATTATCTTCTGTGAGTGAATTAAAGGAGCATAAAGATGTACAAGATAAGATCAGCATCCTTAGCAGGCAACTCCCAGCTTCCTGGCCTCTTGAGTACCTTGGGAGTTGGTGGCCACAGCAATTCCAGGCACTGGGAGATGTCCTCCTATTGGAAGTTAATCAGCTGCTCTTCATTTATGTGTTGTGAATCTGATGAGTGTGGGCATCGGCTCAGCTCTGGACGGAGGGACCAGCTGAACTGAAGACTGGGCCTCCATCTGTGGCGACATCACCAAAGGAAAGGCAAAAGGACAGTGACTGATCTTCAGCCTCCCTCCCTTCCTGTTATTCTGTGCTACAATGGCAATGGGTCTGTTGAAATAATCAGAAATTCTGGACTGGCAGAATCCTACTTACTAATATCTCCAAATGCCTTATAATTCCATGACGCTATACTGTGATTATTCTCCAGACAGGTCAGGTCCCCATGGTTGCCCCTGTTACAAATAATGCCTTGTGATTTTCCTTCCTAGCCCCTCTCACAATGTGTAGTCACATATTCGTTGTGATTCATCGATTTCCGTCCCCACGATGGCAGGGACCAGGCTTCTACCCTATCCCCAGTGTCCCATCATTCATTCTATCCCCAGTGCCAAAGCAGTACCTGACGCAGAGTAGGTGATCATGGAGCTAAAAATCCAGATTCCTTTAACCCTTACAGTTAAGCAATGGAGATCTAATTTTAAACCTTTTAAAAAAAAATTGAAAGTATTTTTCAGTCTCCTAGTTTGCCACTCTGTGGACCCTCGAAATTTTCTCCATAAATGCTCATCTATGCTAAATAATTTAGAAAGATTGTTTATAAAATTAATTATTGTTTTGTATTTAAGAAGTTTTTAATGAGTTTTTCTTTCCTTCGTCGCCTTCTCAAGATTCCAAACTCTCTCCAGTAATTTAAGCTCTTCTCTAGGCCACTGTTCTCTGTATTTTTTATTGGCTTTGTGGATCCTTCGTAATATTAATGCATCATCAGGAGGAAGAGAATTCAGAGAAAGAACCAGTTCTCTGCCTGGAGGTAGGGACTGCTCACACCTGCTTCTTTCCACATTTAAGAGGATGTTATAGAAGCAGACACAGCAGAAGATGAACCCACATGTAGTTCCCTCGGATCTGGTCATGTATTCCCAAATTATCTGGTGCCATAGTGGGGCATAACGATGCTTTTTAAAAAAATATTAATTTAGATATAAGTTCCAGAGCATCTTAACACCAACAAGTAGTCCTTTTCTACCAGCGAGAGCTCTTTGAAAGGAGGTGGACTAAATGAATGCAGACGTAAAGAGAAAGGTCCAGAGTTCACGAGGCTAGATGCACTCTGCTATCTGAGATCTCAGGTGATTAGATAAAAAGTACAAGATAAGAATCCACAGAGTATAACTCACCCGGCTTACCCTAGCAGAGAACAGTGTTCCGCCATGTTATCCAGCCCCATCCCCCACCCCAGCTGCCACCGCACACACTCCTCCAGGCTGGGGACTGTAACTCATTTTCCTTTGTGTCCTACCACCTAGCAGAGTGTGAATTTATAACATGGGCAGTATGACCACCGCCCTCTCCCGGTCCCTTTTTACTCCACTTGGCTGATAGAGGGACATTAATTCAGGGAGAATAGATTTTAATAAATAAAATTATTCTCAGGAAATATATATATAGGTCCAGTTTTAGATCAGAAACCATTTATCTCTTTAAATACAGGCTTAAAATTAAATGGGGCATAGAAACTATGTTATGATATATATTCATTTGGGAAGCAACGAGCTGGATTCATTAGCTTTACAAAATTCAACATTTTTTTTTTTTCTTTTTACGGAAGGGCACTCTCACAGTTACTAAGCATGTTACTTAGAGATTACAGAAGTTCACTGAGGTTTGAGTCTGTGCCATGATCTGTAGTTCTCTGATTATTAACGTTGGTGGCCCTCCATTGGACCACTTCTTTGTCATTGAGAATGTACAAATAAATTGTAATGGTAGCCAGTCAACCTATTTGATGTAGCTGTGCTCCTAAAACTAGAAAAGTTTTCCATTTTCTTTAAACTCGTCAAGTGACAAACACCATGAACACTCTTTGAGGCGTTTATCTAGCGCAAAGTGTGACTATAAAATAGTGGGAATGATTTCACAAGCACATGCGAAAATGTGCTTGATTTTAGCCACATCTTGGATGCTGATGATGCAGTTTTTGAAGTAGAGTCATAAGAATCATGGAATCTTCGTAAGTTACAGATGGGAGGGCCCAGGAAATCTATCTTGTTTGATCCACTTTATTTAGAGAGTCTAGAAATTCAGGCTAAAGGAGGTAAAGTGACTTGCCCAAGCACACAGGGGGAGTAAAGAAGAAAACCTGAATGAGCTGTAGATTATATAAACTGTCTTGTGGAGTTCGTGCCCTGTTCTTTATGTCCTGCTGACAAGCCTGAAGGGATGAATCGTGCACCAGCTGCCACCAGAGCAAACCTACCTGTCGCCAAGGCTTCACTCACAGTACAGACCAAAGGCTGCAGTCGTGAGATGAGCTGGTGGTCAGGAAAATGACCAGGGTTGTTCTTAGCTCTCTGGAATCTCTGAAAAGCCGACTCCATATCAGAGCTCGAACGGGGCCACATGTGCAGGTCACGCAGCTGGTGGTGAGCAGTGTGCTCTGAGGCCGGAGGAGCCGTCAGGGCTGCTTGCTCAGCCAAAGGCACGGACCCAGCTCGTGGCTGAGATCTTGATGTTTTGCTTTTAGATTATTCATAAAAACGTTTATGATAGGCAGAAGCACCAGTCTGAAGCATGCTGGGATCAAACGTGGTGCTAAAGGAGGTGGCATTCAGGAGTCTAGAACACCTGGAGGCACCAGTACCATTCTGGCTTAGGAGAAAACTGCTCGCTGGACAAATAGAGAAAAAGGAAAGTGCCTAATGTGAACTGTGCTGATCAGTTAACCAGGCATTTCTCCTCTGTTTACTACAAGTTTCTTTTAATTTTCAGAACGTAGAAGTGAGGTAAGGCATCGCTGGAATTTTGAAGTGTAAACAGACATGGGGTCCGCCCTCTGAGGGCGAGTGAAAGAGGATGGACCATGCACGTGAGATTAGCTATCAGGAGCAATAGCTCAGGAGACTGCCTGCATGGGCACGGCTGGGACAGAAGGGAGCACCCGTATCTAATCAAGACAACCATCATGACAATAAAGCAATGAAACCACTTTCGAAAAGCTACAAAGAAATGGTCAACGATTGGAATCTTAACTATGTAAGCTGAAATCCAATGAGTTTGGTTGAAGGAAGAGGTGTTAACTTGAGGCAGAGGGTCTATGAAATCCAGATTAAATAGAATTGAAAGAGCAAGGCTCTGGCTATGTTTATCTGCCCTGGCCAAAAAAGATACACGTTTTGATCCCTTGAGAAATGTCCTTACTGTGTGGGAGCGATTTCTCAGTGGCTTCCCCACGGCCTCCCTCAGCTACCGCCATGATCATCCTTTTCCCTGCTCTGACTCTGCGTCCACCCAGGACATTTCTGATAAGTAATTCAACTTCTAGGAATCCGGATAGGGTGATAAATGCGAAGAGACATTGTACTTGGAGGCCATGAGTATTTCAGCTGCTGAAAAAACATACTCTTTTCTCGTTAAAAATTAATTCATCTAGAAATGAGTACATATTTCATCCTGATTTTGGTTAGGCTATGTCAGACTACAAAGTTTGCTGAGCACTTAAAAAAATTGAGTTTCTTACCTGAAAATGAAGAATCATATTCTGCAACATGGTGACCCCACTGAAGGGTTGCTACCTGAAGACCAAATGGGCCCTTTCTAGGGCACAGAGAGACAGCTCATTATTTGAGAAGCCTACACCTTTCACTTCTGATGCCATTCATATTAATTTACTTCGAGCCAGATAGATTTCATCAGAAATAGCTACCACATCAGCCACTGTAGTGGTGATGCTCCACCGGAAGCTCTGCGACTCCTACAGGTCGGCCAGGGAAGTACAATAAACTCTGCAGTTCCTTGGGAAGCCCATGGGCCATAAGACTGTTAAGGCTACTTAAATGTTAAATTGTTTTGCTTTTGACTTAAGTTATTTCAACTGATTTTAATAAGAATGGGAACCTCAAGTTGATCAGGAACTTGAATTGGCAATTATATATTATTTTATTTAACAGGAATAGCAAAGTTAATAATTCATTAATTTAATTGGTTAGGGATCTTTCCTCCCCCCAAAACAGGATTTTAAAGGGGGGGAAAAAAAAGAGGTCTTTAGTGATGTCTTTTGGTTCTCATCAGCTACCACAGTGAATTCTCCTACTTAGACAACACTATGTCTAATGACTCAGAAATAGACAGTGTGCCCTTGTGAGAAAAGAGTAGAAGGAAGAAAAGAGACTCGACTTGCTGAATGCCTACTATGTGCCATCGGCTTTCATATACATTGTCTTATTGAATCTCAACATCAGCTCTGTTCAAACGGTATTATTATCTGAGGCCCAGAGAGGTTAAGTGATTTTATTGAAGTCACTCAGCTGCCAAGTGGCAGAGCTGGGGTTTTGTAGGAAATCTGCTTGACCTCAGAGTTGAAAGGTTTCTGTTCTTGTTTATTGCTTTTAAAAGACAGTGGGGTGGAATAGAACTTTGAACAGGAGTTGAGTTTTGCAAAGGTGGTGGCTCATGGTTTTAATCCCAGTACTTTGGGAGCCCAAGGCAGGAGGATCGCTTGAGGCCAGGAGTTCAAGACCAGCTTGGGCAACATGGAGACATCCTATTTCCACAAATAATAATAATAATAAAAAAATAGCTAGGTGTGGTAGCACACGCCTGTAGTCCTAGCTACTTGGGAGGCTGAGGTGGGAGGATTGCTTGAGCCCAGGAGTTAGAGGCTACAGTGAACTATGATTGTGCCACTGCCCTCCAGCCTGGGCAGCAGAGTAAGACCCTGTCTAAAAAAAAAAAAAAAAGTTTCGCAAAGCAAAGATTGTGTTTGTTGTTGTTTCTCCAAATCCAGAGAAACTGCTTCCGAATTCTTTAGCCTTTCATCCCTCTTTTCTCCACTTTAAGGAAAGGACATAATAATCAGCATTGTTCTAGATAGAAAGGAGGAAAATACTCCTTCCCCTTCTTCTGCCTACTCTCCACCTTCCAACTTTGAATGAAATAATAGCTTTTCAAAAAGATGCAATAAGACAGAAGAACCTTAACATAAGAATAAAACTGCAAAAGATAAGCCACAATAGAAATAGAGGAGGAACAATGGATAATGGTTTCAGTAAATCCTGGGGGATGCAAATTTTCTCAGAGCTTCCTGGTAGGAAAGGCCAAGGGAGAAATAAGTGGTGTTAGGTAGCTTTCACTGTCTAATAGGGAAAGGATTACTAGTTTATTGGGAAAGATAAATTTTTTTTGTTACTCTTAGTCCTGAGAGAAATTTATCATTTGAATTATCCTGAAAGAGTACTGAGTGACATCAGTGAAAAAATACTAGAGAATAGTTTAATGTTAAAAAACAAAAGCAAAAACAACAAGAAAATACTAAGATCTTTTTTTTTTATCCACTAAAAATGTCTTTGAGGGACAACTCTGGCAGAGGGGTGAATTTTTATGCTTTGGTTGTTTATTCAATTTGACACAATAACTTTAGTTATATTGATCAAAAAAGTCTTCCCTTGAAGGTCTTTGATTGCCTCCTTCCATCATTTCACTCAGGCTATTTCTTCTAGAAGTTTTTTTTTTTTTTTCTTTTCTCTTTTTTTTTAGTGTAGGTCTTCATTCTGTCCTGCCACACTTTAGATAGAAAATTCCTGTGAAGAGGTTTCATTCTGGCTTCTTATGCTTTGTATAAAATATACACTCACACACACTACACCACGTACACGCACACAGATCACATATAGGTTCTTTCCATGGGGAACAAGATTTTCATAATGCTTCCCACTTTTGCAAAAAATCTAGTTTCAACATTTACTTGGGAAACTGAGCAATCATGCAAGTCATCTTTGTGTTATCCATTAAACCTTATCTCTTACATCTGACCTATGATCCACGATGTATTTGTTTCTCTCTTTAATAAAGCTCCTTTTTATACTTCCAGATTGAGCCATTCACAAGTGTTTCTTTCTGCTTTGTTTCTGGTTGCAATGTCGAAAATCAAAACTTTCTACAGAGTACTTACTCTTGAACTTGAATAATCCATTTCTTCCTTCCTACGCTTGTTAGAATCATAAGACTATTTTAAATTATTTTGCCAGATTTCTCCAATTAATAACAGTTATTCAGTTACACATACTTTCTCTGAGGACAGCTTTTGCCTTCATAGATTTTGTGTATCTCTAGCATTATACAGGTGTATAACTTTTTTTTTTTTTGGCATGTAGAGTAAACTTTACTGAAGTTTCCAAAAAAACAAAGGGAGATTATACTGTAACAGGACAAATACATTTACAGCTGATTTCCAATGAATTTTGTATGATCGTGATGAAAGTGATTGATATAAACACATTATAGAGGAGTGAAATTTTTCCATTATAGAAAAATAACTTTCATGGAAAATACAAAAAGATATTTTGAAAAGAAGAAAACAATTGCCCAGATTCCCTAAATTTGAGACTTTAGGATTTTTTCTTTCAGTATTTTTCAGAAGGACTTTCCAAGGACTTCAGAGGGAATTGGGGGTTGTGGGAGAAATACATCTCTCTCCAGCAGCAAGGCCGTGTACCTTGAACTTGCATTTGACTGGAATTGCTGTGTGGGTTGCTTCTAACTCTCTGGGCTATAGGCAGTTACCTTTATAAATGCCATCAAGATGAGGCTAACACCAGGTTATCACATCTGGGTGGTCTTCAGTGTGGGAAAGAGCCTCAGCTGTTAACAGGCTGTGAAGAAACCATGTGGGCAAAACATTCTACCTTAAAATATGGCACTCTGCTTTTGGCTCTAAGGGATCTCTCCTTCCTTCTCTAAATACTTTATCATTTGCCATCCTCTTGAAGAACTTTTATTTAAAGCTTTTGGCCCTTCCCTTTCTAGGTATCTATCCAGGACAACTTTTTTTTTTATCTAATAGTACACCTTTTTAGAGGAAGGGGAGGACTGATGGTAGAATTATATTCCTGGTAGAGCAGAATTCTTTTTGTGTCACCCCCTCAAGATCCCCTAGCTTTGGTGGTTTGCTTTTTCTGGCATAAAGCTCTCAAGCCCCCCAGCACCCTTGCAGTCTTGTGATAAAAGTCCGAGAATTCTGGCAAAAGACGGTTTGCAATATGTACTCTTCTGAAAGCCCAGCTGCTGGGGGGTGGGGACCGAGCTGTGAAGACACTGCTCTGCTGGTGTTCTTGCCTGGCTTGAAGAATTGTCTTTCATGGATCCCCAAGGCAGCACTGGGAGAAGTAAACTATTTTTCAAGATGCTTGTGCATATCAAATACGACTTCCTAGAGGCTCCTTCTAAGCCACTTCTGCATTTCAAAGAGGGTTTATTTATCCCATTAGTTAAGTCATCACGTTTAAGGCAAAAGAGGCTTTTTACAGGTGTTGAGCTCTTTAGAAAGGACTTTCTATACATTCCCCTGGGTTGAGCTGACAATGAAGTTCCCACATTGGTTGCTATGCTAATTTAAAATATGCTTTGTTGCTCTAAGGAGAAAAACAAACACTTCAGGAAGAGAAATTTTCACAGAGTGTTGTAGATGTGGTGTGAGTGAATGAAACAGTTTTTCTTCCCTTAGCAGGTTCATCTTAGGCAGTCACAGTTATAACTATTACCATTTAGTGACACTAAGGTTTTTTGGTGCCATTGCACTATGCCTCCAGTTCCCATTTCTCTGATCTGTCTTACACTACAGCCAACAGTATTCTTTCTAATCTAAAAATCTTGTCATTTTGCTCCCTACTTCTCAGCTTAAAATTCTTCAAGGATCCACAGAAGGCAGTGGCATCTTTTTAGTGTGGCAGAGAAATCTTTCATGCCCTAACCCCTGCCAACCTGTCCAACCTTATTCTCCCACAACGAGCTCACCGAGAGCAATAGATGCCCAACCCATACAAGCACTGGTGACTAAGCACCAAGCATAAGGCTAAGTGCTTTACAGTGCAGTTTGATCCTCTTGGCAATGCCAAGAAATAGATGCTGTTATTATCCCTATTTTCCAACTGGGGAAACAGAGGCTTAGAGAGGTTAGGTAACTTGTGAGAAGTCTCCAGTTTCTAAGTGGTAGAGGCCAGAATCCCTCCCATGTGGTCTGATGTCAAAATCTATGTGTTTAACCATGGTACTGCTTCTCCTGCTGAATGGCTAGCTGTTTCTGAACATCCCATTCATTCTCTAGCCTGACTTAAGCCTTTTTAGGTGTTCCCATTTCCTGGAAGGGTCTATCCCATTTCTTCAACTGACTGCCTCCTTCTCCATCCTAATGTCCTCAACTTGGCGTTATTCTCCAGAAGTCGTTCTGGGCTCCCCAAGGCAGAGTTGGGAAACAATGCCTCTGCAGCCACACAGCTGGATTAGTGTGTGTGAGCAAACTATTGTCAGATTGTGTTGGGTTCATTTGCATCTCTATTTCTCTGAGAGACTGTGAGCTTTTGGAGGGCAAGTATTTTATCTTTGTATCTCCAATGTCTATTTCAGTGCCTAAGGCATAACAAGTTGATGCTCAATCCATTCTTGTCAAGTGGAATGCATGTAAGAATGAATGGATAGGAGTTGCGGAAATGTAATGTGCGTAAGATTTGCTTATTCTTAACAGAATTTTGTCTATTCCCTAGTGCAAAAGTTTCTTGTCTACAGTTTCTACATCCCTCAGGGTCCTTGGAGATTGTAATGGACTCCTTGAGCTATTTTCAATATTTCAAAAGGCTAACAGAAACCATTACATTTACCTGAGATAAGTCCCCACAGGCTACAGAAAATGTCAAATTTCTTTGCTTTTCACTAAAATCATATCAAGGTAATGTGATAACAGAGATTCTCTCCTAATGACCAAAAACTCTGACAGGCAGGAAAGACTACGTGTGATTAACAAAACAATAAGAAAATAAACAATCTCTTACTTAAATACTGCTAGTTTAGTGGAAGAAATTTCCCAAAGTTTGGGGAAAATTCTTAATAAAAGTGGATTCTTAATGATACAAATATGCAGAAGCCTCTGCCTTAATTAATGGATTCCTCTGGTCCAGAACCTTCTAATCTGTACAGAATCCCCTTCTCAAATAGCCGAGGAAATTATCTTATGATTGGGCAAATACAGCCTTTCTATCGAACATTTTTTTTTTAACCTTTCCATTGACAATTGGATGTAAGGGTGATCTGGTTTCTTTTTCTGCCATCCATTGATCATAAGGTTTAATATAACTTGTTGAGTTGAATTTATGTTCTCAAGAATTTCACTGTTACTTTCTTCTGGAAAAAAAAAAAAGAAAGAAAAAAGTAAAAGATAAGAGAGCAAAGGAGACAAGATTTTCTCTCCCCTTCCCATGGCTTCTGGCCAGTGTGTTTTGATTATGAAAACTGCCAGCAGGCTACTTTATGGAAATAAATTCCAATTCCCCAATTTGTCAGATTTTCACTTGGTCTGGAGTATACCACCATTATTATAAATGATTTCATCCCTGTCAGTGAAGGCAAAAGGTCCTTCATTAGCAGTTCTGGCTCTGCCACAAACCTTTCTGTGGGTTCATTTGTTCTCATGATTTATTATAAAATTTATAGTGTGTAAACATTGCCATAACCTTTGGGGTAGTAAACTCATCAAACCTTTTATAATATCTCCTCATTCCCTCGTACTGTTTGGCTGACACATCTTCTTGGGATTGTAAATATTCTTCTATTTCTTGCTTACCATCCTTCATAGATAAGGCTACTCTTTATTTCTGAGCCCTGAAACATCACAGTCATCAAGCTTCAGAGAAGACAGCATTCAGGCTCTGGCGTCTGCAGCACAGCTATTAGCTCCTCGCTCAGTTCATCCTGCACAGAGAAGCTGGAGTTATGGGTTCAAAAGCCACATTGGTTCCCATTGGTCTCCTGATTAGAAATCTTTGAGGGATCCTCATGGCTGACAATATCAACTCCCAATATTGAGTTGGTAGCCTGAAGTCAAAGAATTCTGGCCGTTCAAGGCCTTCGACAATTTGTCTTCAAGGCTAACTTTCCAGCTTCAACTATCACCAGAAGTTTTCTCCCCTTCAAACCTCCTTGGATGCTAGCCTCTCCACAACGTGGCATGACTCTTTGTGCCCAAATGGGCTGGCATCCCTGTTCAGCTCCCACTCGTCCTCCAAAGTCCTGCTTAAATGGCATCCCCCCTGGCAGTGTTGGCTCATTCTTATAATATACATCATCTTTTGATTTGTATTACAATTAGCTCTTTCCATCCAGGTTTTTCCATTCCTGTGAGCTCTTGGAGGGCAGTGATCAGGTTTTATTTATATTTATATCCCTAGGGGTCAATGGCTTTCAATCACTGGGAAGATCATAAAAGCTATCAATCAACTGGGGACACCTGTGACAGTGCAAGGGGCCACTGTTAATAATTATGTCAGGGCTGTAAGTATAAGTTGGGATTCATCTGGGTAACACAGGATTCGTAGGTAATACCCTACCAATCACTTTATGATAAAGCCCAAGCTACGCATTGGGACACTCCAAGCCTTCCAAGTCCTTGCCTTCACCTGCTTTCCAGTTTTACCTTTATCCCTCCTCCTACCCCACCACACACCCAAAATGGATGCTTCTTTCTAGTCTCGCCAAACCGCCCCAAGTCCCATGTTGGTCTCTGCCATCACTATCCCTCTGCCATGTCCACCTGGAAAATTCCTCTTCATCTTTCAGAATTCTCTTGTGCCTACTTCTTTAAAGAAACTTCCTTTGACTCTCCCCGGATTCAATTAGGAGCCCCTTCTGGGGTGCTTGCCAGCTCTAAGTATGCTCTGTTTTGTATTACACCAATTTTCTTGCTTTCCTGCCTTGCACAGCTAGGATTGGAGCTCCGTGAGGCAATGATTGCATCTTATCATCTCTGATTTCCAATCACCCTGTGCTATTTTAATAGATGTCAATTGAATTAAGCATAACTTTGGAATTCCCATAGCTTTTAGATGGCAAATTCATTAATTTTCTTTTGTAATATCCCCTTTTACTGTGTACTTAACAGATACTTCTGGAATTGAAATTATTTTTACACTTTAATAAATGTTAAATTACTGTTTATTGAAATGAATACATCTGATACTAACTATCAAATTATGGTTTTATTTGAAATGTAACTGGACGTTTAGGGCTTTTGCACCATTTTTAATAGCCCCTGGACCTATAATCCTCTCACTAGCATTCTGGCTATGAAACAATTTTGAGGGGATGTCCACGATCAAATTTTTTTGAAGAATGTCAATTCCATATTGAAATATTTTGGGAATTTGGGGAAAAGTCTGTGTTTACACGTGACCCAGTTAGAAAACAAAGTGAAATTTTCTTTATCTCATATTTGTCCTGCATCTCCTTTTGGCTTAATTTCAGCCAGCCTTCCGAAAACATGAGCACTTGAGAAAGAGTGCCTGAAATGGGGCGAGATGAGGTATGGCCTGTTTTCTATCAGAGGGTACAAAATACTCCGCAGTCTTTTTTTACGTTTATGGAAATTAAACGAGAACTTACGAGTCACATCTACACATAATTCTGGGAAGAGACACCACATCGTCGACTTCCTTCTCTTCTACCACTTCAGCCCACGTCCAGCAAATGACCACCTTGGCAGAGAGAAACAGTAAAAACAGATCTGATGTGTTATCAGGCCCAGGAAAAGTGTTTAGAGAGTGGTTGGTAGGCTTGTCCCATTGCCCCCTCCTGGCCTGTGGTTTCTCTCATCCTCTAAGAACATTCCTGTTGGGTGAGTGGGAAGAATTACCAAAATCAGTCATCATCTAACACTGTGTATGTGACACTGTGTGACACTCTGACCTGTGGACAAATGTTGAATGGAAAAAGAATGAAAGAGTAGTTAGCAAATTTTTGTTATGAATTACATCTGGTTGAGGTATTTAGAGTTCACAAACTTTGGCCCAACGATGAGAGTAGGAGAAAGAGAGAGAGAGAGAGATGCACTCAATGAGAACAAATATTGGCTTTAAAAGAAAGTTCCATAACTTTAGCTTGTAATTGCTTTAACGACAGTCCCTTAGATTGTTCAGGATGTTGTTCCTGTTCCTTGCACCGTCCCGTTCTTTTGTTCAGTTTATTCAGTAAGCAGTTGGGAAGTGTTCATTGTGTGTAGGCCGGGCCCAGGGGTGCTAGGTGAACAGATGAAAGATAGGCCCCCTGGCGTGGGAGACCACAGTCTGTCTCTCCAGACACCTGTTTTGTGACACTCTCCTTTAGGGCCCATGCGTCCGTGTAAGTGGTTCTAGTGCAGGTTGTCTTGCCTGCCCTGGACATTTTATGAGCTGCTTTGTTCCACATCGTGCTAATTCCACAAGGCCCAATTAGTTGAGAAGTTTGTATGTCCGAGGTACTGTGCTAAATACTGTACAAATATTCTTTCATTTAACCCTCGGGTCAACCTAAGGTAAAAATTATTTGTAAATGAGGAAACTAAAACAGAGAGGTGCCCAGCTAATAAGAGTGCTGTTGGCCAAGCTGGGATCTGTGGGTCTCTGCGACCTATTCCACCTGCTTCTCTTGCCTGCCCATGGCAGAAACTATTTAAAAGTTCCCTAGCTCCCAATGCCCGGACTTAAAAACCTGTCCATTATCGAACATCTCAAATGAGAGAGTGAAGTTTCTGAACACTCCAAGTAAGTGATGTGTCAACAAGCAAGAGGCTTTGAGAGTTACTGTTCCTCAAGGGTCCATTCCGTTCTCAGGGCCCTAAATGTTCCCTTCCGCTGTCTAGCTATAGGTGGCTTGATCCCAGCGTCCCCTTATACCCAACTAACTGCCCTGCTCACTGTCCTAAATAGAGTCAGAAACACAGCTCCCCCATGGCAACTGCACTGACTCACAAGGGGTGGTGAGGTAGCCAAGCTTCAGTGGAAATCCCATGGGATTTAATGTAGAAACAGGCTTCAATTATTAATATATAGTCTCAGGTTTTAAAGACAGAAACAAAATAAAGTAGATTTTCTCAGAAAATTATTCTTTTTGGATTGATTCTCAAATCCACAGCTTATGCCCAAATTCATTTCCCCACCCCTAACCCACTCGACTTGCATTTACAAGAACTTTGGATATCTTGAATACTTTTGGAAATTTGGGGGATATTCTGTGTTACTACCATGGGCAACAGGTTCCTAGTACATTACTCCGCGTGTAGCTCAAGCGTGGAACAAGTTTTACTGGGATGTCAAACAACGCCCTCAAATAATGCATATCATAATGCCTCCTCAGTATTTTTCAAAGATCTGAACATCTAACTGCAGTATTTAGATTAGCAAACAACTCAACAGTGCTTGCAAAAGCAATGCTTCATGTTGAGATTTTTGAAAAGGTACCATGGATATGGTGATTTTAAGGTTCCAGGCTCTACGTTCAAATGCAGCCCAGATTAGTGCCTGCCATGGGATATTTATCTCTACAAAATTAACCACTGTTCTAACTCAAAATCTAGGATATGGTTGGAAACATTTTAAATACGGCCACCCCCTATGACACTTTGTTGGTGGTCTTAGTAGATCGAACGGTCATAGTGAGCTGGGGCAGAAAGAACATAAAATATTAATCTTAAAGTAATAAAATAGAAGTGTTTAAATTTTATTAGACTAAATCATCTTAAATCAAACACACACATATGCAGAATGTTTTTCTCTCTGCTTTCATAACTGCATGTGCTGATAAAAAGTGTTCTACTTAGATGAACATAACAATTGCATAATTTTTATAATCTACTGTTTTAGGAACCCTGTAATTTTAATGTTTTCTCTCTATAATGAGGCATTGTGATTGTTTTATTGGATTTTATAATGCTGACGTCTACTTTTCCAACTAAAAATTTATAAAATGTTGATTTTTCCCCCCCTCCAATTGGTTTTTCTTTTCTCATGGAATAGTCTCTCTTCAAACAGTTTTCCAAAGTAGAGAGCGGCTTTTTTAGAAGATTGAATTTACTTGAAACACTCCCCTTATTCATTCATTCATTAAGCAAATGTTAATCTAGTCCCTGCCATGAGCACAGTGCAGTACTTGCTGAATTAGTTGCTTTAGGAGGATACAAAACATTTTAACACATAATCCTCACCTTCAAAGAGCTTATGGCCTAGGTGGGAGTAGTGTAGACATGTAGTAAATGTTAAATGGTGATTCAACAGTACCTGAGATGTCACAAGGGTGTGTGTGACTGCCTATCAAGTGAATGCCATTGATAGTAAACAAATGCTGTGAGTTCCTAAGAAGGTGAAATTACTGTGACTAAGAGAGGTTAGACAAGCTCTGTGAGATGAGGCACTTGCATCTGGCCCCAAGAGGTAGGAAGTTCTTGGGAGGTTGATGAAAGGAAGTATTATGCATTCCAGACCAGGGCCCAAGTATTGAGCAAAAGGCCAGTGATGGGAATGAGCAACGTGAAACTTTAGGGAGTTGGACCTTGTCCCACCTTAGTGGTGGCAAAGGGCTTGAGCTTTGTAGTTTCTTCAGAACTCAATATTACCTGCCAAAACCATCCCTGACACAACATAGCAAAGAATCCAAACAGTGGAGTGTTTGGACCTGGAAAGCATGGCTGGGGTTGTCAGTGCGCCATCAGGGAAGTGAGGGGCCAGAAACACTGTAGACATTTCTTCCCGCGCTTTCCCTTCCCTGCTTTTCTTTCCAGATAAAAGGAGAAAAACCAGATAAATGGGAAACACAAACATTTTTTTATTTTGCTCTCACATGTATAGTCTAGTCTTCTGTCTATACATAAAGCTATTCCCAAATTTTGCCCATTTTTTGATGTTTTCAGTGAGGAATATCAGCTTTGGCTTTGATACTGGCTTGCAGCACGCTCTGGGTTTTTTGTTTTTTTGTTTTTTTTTCTAGAAAACTTTTCTAATATCATTGAAACTGATTTCCTTTCACCTTTCTTCATCTTTCTAGGGTTTAAAATGGTTAAGTCCCTTCCACAAAATTCTCTAGGCCAAATAGCTTTATGATTTTAGTTGATTCCTCTAAGGGCTATTTCTTCTAATCAATAAAAAAAAACTGACTTTTTTCTTAAATGTCCCTGCATTCTTTATCTTCTACTTTAACATGTGAGCCTAAAGATGGCATAGAGTATATTCAAGGATAGCCTGTAGCTGTACTGAGCATCAAGGAAAGACCTCCTGTTTTTCTTTTACTAAATTCAACATGCTTTTGAAGCTAAAGCAAGAGCACCATAGTTTTGTTGACTATGACCTCCAGATCGTTTTCTTTGTGACATCACAGAATGAATCCTGCAATTGTGTGGTTTGTTTTTCTTCCCATGTGAATTACACTACAGAACCTCAATCTGTTTGTGTCCACCCACTTCTCCAACTTATCAAGATCATTTGCACTTCTACACAGTTTTCCAAAGTGGAATGTACCACACCCGGTTTGATGTCATCATAGAATTTAATAACCATATTCTCTCCCATCATCTAAGCCACTACTAAAAATAGTACTAGCTTAGGATCAACCTCTTTGGAATCCCATGAGGTATGCATCTCTGAGCTGACACTGGACCATTAATAATTACCTACTGAGAAAGGCCTTCTAATCACTTATGAATCCACCTGATGAGTGGGTGATTTCAGGATGCAGTTCTTTAATTGCCCAATGGCAAGCAAGACAAAGCTTAAAACTGCACAACAGTCAAAACTATCACATATCCTTGCCTTCTATTTAATTTTTACCAGACTCATCATGTTTCTGAGGAACAGCATTCTGACTAAAGTGATAGGATTTCTTTTTTAAACAAAACTGTCTTGATCTTTTTCCATCATGCTACTCTGTGTGTGTGTGTGTGTGTGTGTGTGTGTGTGTGTGTAAGATTGCAATATATTCCTGGATCTGAATGTTAAGGATCTAAGGCAAATTTTTTGAGTTTTCCTATTTTTCTTTAAGACACAAGTGTGCCTTTCTCTCACACAGTCCCTAGACACCTCACCTTAAGTTTGCGAAGATAATTGCTAGTGATTCCGTAATGACTTCATTGAAATGCCATACCTTGGTGTTTGCCAGTAATTGTTTATTCATTCTGCCATCCAAGAGCTTACAGGTCACGCATTAGCATATGCATTTGTATATAATAATGATTTTCAGTTTATTGAGTGGAGTCATCATTTGAAGCACTGTGAAAACACAAGGATAAAAGCAATTCTTACTTCATGTTTGTCACTTAACTGGGATAGACATGACAATTAAAAAATAAAAACACAGAGGCAGGAAAGGTCAGTCATACTGTGAGGCTTTGCTGGCAGCGAGCTGAATTTTTCTTTGGCACAACCTTTGGACCGCAGCCATTTTGATTTAGAGGAGACCCGTTGTAGGAAAAGCCTTCCTGGGAATGTGGAATGTGGGAGTTTTGAGAAGAGGTCTGAAAAAGAAAAGGGAACTAGCTAGGATAGTTGCAGGGAGGGCATAGGTTCAGACAAAAGCAAACAGATTGTTCTCATCTCTCTGTTCTGCGAAAGGGATTTTCAGTGGCTTCCAAAGGAATTCTGGGTATGAAGGGTATGTAGGGGAAGGGAGATTGTTTAAAGGAGTCAGCCCTTGTTTTACCTGGCTGCCAAACAAAAGAACCTTCTAGCCACATGAAATTGGTTGCACAACACACAACATCTTGGTTATGAGAAGGGTGGTTGCTAGAGACTGGTGTTACTGGTGCTTGAGTTCTGAAAGGTTGTTTTCCACAAGCCACCCGCATATGTTGGGTGCTGTGACTCAAATGCTGATTGCTGTTGATCTGCATGGAGGTGGGAGGGGAAATGATGCCCCAGGAAGGCTGGCTGGATTTTGGCTAGGCCACCAGCATATGGTTAAGGAACATGCATACTGCTGGGACCAGGTCTCACCCTGTGATCTTGTCTCACCCTCCTTCAGCCAAGTGGCCAAGAATGAAACTTGACTTAGTATTGTCGCTTCTTATAACCTGCTCTGGCCCTGGGATCACTCTTTGGGTGAGTCAATAAAAGAGTGGCCATTCCCTCCAGCAGGCCCCAGTAACAGCTTGAATGCCCCTCTAGGAGGCGGTAGAATGAGTGGAGCTGTTACTTTCCCCTTTCCCATTAGCTTGTAGGACTAATTTATTGTATTTCCCAACAACCAAGCCTGGCCCTGAGGACATGTGATTGCAGATGTCTAACCTGCAAAGTGGAGCTGAGGGGAGTGGAGGCAGGGAGAAAAGAACATGGCATGATAAAGGTTGGGTCAGGATGCCATGATGCCCGGGGAAAGGCATTAACAGGCCACCTGTAGTGGGTGGATGTGGGTGCCTAGGATGTGGGCTGTGGAGAGGGAAGCAGGGGATACCCAGACTGCCCATCACTGTCTTCTCTTATTCCCTTGTCTATTACTAAGCCTATAATAATGGTAATGCTAAGTGTCAAAGCATTCTGCTTTTTACCAAAGATTTCTGAATGAGGCTACTGTTTATTGTATTCTTTGTTGGGTGAAAGGTTAAAAAAAAAAAGTGCACATATTTTTTTTTTAATCCAGTTCATTCAGGTTTTAATATAGAGCAGGGCAAAATACAATGAAGAGTATTGTACATTGATGGTCCCAGTTTCTTGAAGATATTGAGAGATGATAGCTCTATGTACTTACCATAAGTTAAAGAAGACCTTCCAAAGCCTTGTTGGGTTTTTGTAGTATTGAAGCCTGTGGACATTGGTATGTGGTGAGGTTTGAGTCTTGGCTGGTGTAGGGATAATTACCAAAGCTTGGTTGTTGAATTACAAATCCTCCTTACCTAACATTCACACAATAGCAGCTTCCATAACGGAGTAATATATTCCACAGTGGGTGCCAGGGAAGGCAAAGGGAATGTGTTATCCTGTGGTAGATCAACCCACCTCTTTGATACTGGCTGGAAACAGAAGTTGAAACTTGCCACTGATTGCATAAAGGATTCCTTCCATACAATTTGTCTAATTACAAATTTTTAAGTATGGTGATCATTAGCTTATGGGTGGAGGATTTGGTGTTTTATTTGAGTAAAATCTTAGTAATATTCAGTCCCAAGATATGCGTACTACGCTTCCAAAAAATGGGGTTAAGTGCTACCTTGTTTTGTTTTGTTTTGTTTTTATGAATAATGCAAGTGGAGGGGACTGGTGTCACATACTATATATGCTGAAATGGCATTTCTCAAATTTTGCCATAGGTTGGTTGTTAAGGTACGTTAATGTACTGACTTTGCATGTGTGAATGCATCAACTAGGGGTGCTTGGAACTGGTGTGGGCCCTGCAGGGTCTTGGCCTTGGCAGGAGTCACAGCTGAATGGGAAGTTGGAAGGGACAATCTTTTGATTACTCAGAGCCACTTTATATGCTGCTTGCCAGTGCTAGAAAGTTTTATTTGCAAATTCATGCCTGACTTTGGGCCTTATCATTGAACAGGTCTCTGCCCATTTTTCTCTGAGGAAGCTGCAGTTAGCTATTTCTGATTCTAAATACCTAAGTCTTAACACCTCCCTGGCCCATCTATGTCAAAGCCTGTGGTGTTCTAAATGAGTATAATTTCAGAATAATGGATGACATTCCTTCAGAAGTGCCTTTTAACCTAATTTAAGAATTGCTTTTGACATGCTTTTAAAAATGAGGAATTGATTTACTGTACGAGGAAGAATGCAGTTTCGGAGAGGATATCATGGCAATTCCTGGCTGTGTCTCCCTGGACAAGTTTATAAAGCTTTCTGAGCCTCAGTTTACTTCTGTATAAAAGTGGTATGAATACACTTATTTCTTCTTTGAGGTTGTTGAGTGCAGTAAATGAAGATATGTATTGTGTCTTAGTCCGTTCCCGCTGCTATAACAAAATACCTGAGACTAGGCAATTTATAAAGAACAAACATTTATTTCCTCATAGTTCTGGAACCTGGGAAGTTCAAGATCAAGGCAACAGCAGATTTGGTGTCTGGTGATGACAGAGCCCTTATGACCTAATTACCTCTGAAAGCCACACCTCTTAATACTATTGCACTGGGGATTAAGTTTCAATATGAATTTTGGAAAGGACATAAGCATTCAAACCACCGCAGTATATAAAGAGACTAACACAATGCCTAGCTTATAACAGTCACATATCAAGCTGTGGTGTGTCCAAGCCAACATCCTGTGGCTGGGAAGTGATAACTAAATTTTCTGGAAGTTCTTGAGTAGGATGACATGACTTTGGTAGCCCGAAATCAGTTATGGTGAAAGTACAAATCAGACATTTTCTTCCCCTTGGAGAGCTGGTTGTTAAACATTTAAGGGCACATTGACAATAAGTATTAATCTCCTTTCATTACAGCTACAAATTATAAGCCTCCTAGCCTTTTAAAACAAACCATATAGCATTTAAAATGATCCTATAAAGAGGATTTAAGGTTATCACAGTAAACTTCAGTCACTTTCCATATTATAACACAGAGATGCTGTCAGGGCCCACTGAATGGTTGTCACTAACCTGTAGGACTAGAGCATGCTTTATTTTTTTGAGGTTTTATATTTGCTTCTTATGTTTTTTTTCCTTCTCTTATTATATCAGGTTAGCTGTGTGCCAGCCTCTAATAGCTCCTCCTCACTTATTATTTGCTATTTCTCATTATTTGTTAGCTGAAAAATCAGCTGTTAAAATTATGTGTTAAGTAAAAGTAACTGGTTCTCAATTAAAAAAATGAGCAAAAGATCAGAATAGACGTTTCTCCAAGGAAGATATGCAAAGGGCCAATAAACACATGAAGAGATGCCTGACATCATTAGTAATCAGGGAAATGCAAATCAAAACCAGAATGAGATACCACTTCATACCCACCAGGATGACTACAATCAAAGAGTTCAATAATAACATGTTGACGAGGGTGTGGAGAAATTGGGACCCTCATCACTATTAGTGGGAATGTAAAATTGTACAGCCACTTTGGAAAATAGTCTGGCAGTTTTTGAAATGATTAAACATGGAGTTAATATATGACCCAGAGCTTCCACTACTAGGCATATATCCAAGAGCAATGAAAGCACATGTCCACACAAAAATGTGTATAAGGATGTTTATGGCAGCATTATTCACAATAGCCAAAAAGTGGAAACAATCTGAATGTCTACCAACTGAGTCATGGATAGTCATCATGTGGTGTATCCATAGAATAGAATATTATTTGAAAAAATAATTTTAAATTAAAAAAAATTATTTGGCCATAAAAAGGAATGAAGTACTGATATATGCTACAGTATGGATAAACCTTAAACACATTATGCTGAGTGACAGAAGTCAGTCACAAACGACCTTGTATTCTATGATTCCATTCATACAAAAGTCCAGAACTGGGAAATCTTCAGAGATAGAAAGTAGATGAGTGGTTGTTTAGTGCTGAGGTGGGGATGGGGGTAGGGAGATAGAGGAGTAATAGCTAAAGATTGCAAGGTTTCTTTTTTGAGCTGATGAGGATGTTCTAGAATTGACTGTGGCGATGGTTTTATCTATGAATATATTAAAAACCATTGAATAGCACACTTTAATGGATGAATTTTATGCTACGTAAATTATACCTCAATAAAGTCATTAAAATTTTAAAAAAATATGATATTATCATGACCTAAGGTTTAATTCATAAACTGCAAGCAGGATCTAAACCTAAGAAAATATTCTTATGCATTTACTATATTAGTGAACTTAGAAAAAAAAGTAAACTGGCTTTGAGGGACCACCTGAAGGGTTGTGTGGATTTTTGACATCTATTTTTGCTGTTTAGGAACTCTTTTTCTCTTTGACTATATTGTGGATACTTACGGTCTTACATAAGTAATGTCCATCTGAAAGAGTTGTTTATAAGAATTTTAATTGCCCTTTTAGATGAGCAGTACTGAGGGGACTGAATAAGTCTCTCTCTCTCTCTCTCTCTCTCCATTTGTGTGTACATGTAAGTTTAATAGTTTTGGATGATGATGATGGTGATATTGCAGTTCACAAAAGATACTGCAGTTCTCCAGCTCTGTTTGGGGTGGGGGGGACGGTGAAGTGGACATGGGAGCTGAGATGGCAATATTGATACATTGATATCTACAAGTCATCATTGGTAGAACTGAAGATAATGATGAGTAGAGGTAGCCTAAAAATAGCAAATTATTCAACAGCTGGGTGTATTTTTTTTTTCTTCTGAAAAGAAGCTTGTAAGATATTTTGGTACAAAGAGTAGAGAGCTGAAGATACTTATGTAAACACTGACCCACGCCAGTAACTTTCCACTGATATAACCCTCTTGTGTGATGCCAACATCTAGCAAAATATCTGCTTCTCATGCTTTGCAGAGTTGCTGTGCAAATGTTACCTTATGCCCTCTTTTAGAAAGAGTCTACGTATTTGAGGAGGAAAATATCTATGTCACTTGAAATGTTTCATTAAGCATTCAAATGCCTCTCTGAAAAAATATATCGTTTCTTAAGGGTAAGCTGATCCCTTACAGAATACTTACACACCATTTGTGGGATAAAAAAAATTCTATGCTATGACTCTTATGTGGTGAAATTCAATTTTAAGCTTTTATTCATGCCCTTTTTACATTTATATTTGGTTTGTTCTTGCTCATGTTTTATTGCTAGTCATTCTTAGTTTATTTTTGTTTACCGCAGTGCTCAAGGATTAGATTTCAGGAGGAAAAACAAACGAGGAAAAGTACTTCTGAAGTTTCAAACCACATCAATTGCCTGAACATAGTAAATAAGTAAATATAGGCTAAGAAACACCCGACACTCCAATAGCTCAGCTCCAGTCATCTGGGGAGGTCTAAGTGCTGCAGGAAGGGAATTGACCAATAGCCATCCCCCCTCTCGCTCTTCCATCGTCTACACCGCCCTCCACGCACCTGCCCAATGGTACAATCCTTAGTTTGAGTGTGAGGATGTCATTTTCTCAACAGACACTGGGTCAATTATAAATTACTTGGCATTGTGGGAGAGTATTTCTTTCTGACCTCCATCAGCCGATGCTTGATCTCCGGAAGGCTGGGGATTGAGTACCTCCTGACTTCAGTAAGCACAGTTGCCAATCAGATTTGGTGACAAGAAAAGGGCAGAAAGGTGGAGAGATCTTACTGTTCTGGTGGTCAGGTCCATGGATAAATTGCCTTCTGGAGAAGAGGGAAAAAGAAGAATGTGCAATGATTGGTATATATGGGAACTTACAGGGTCAGGTGAATGCAGTGACTTACCTGCTGGATCTACCCGGCACTTGCCTTTATTTCGTTGGAGTTGACACACGACATCAATATGAAATCAATATGCATATGTCTAGGCTTGGAAGAAGAGAGAAAAAAATTGTAAATAGTATAGAGATCATTTCATAAACCTTTATAATATGTATATTTTCTTATTTCCTGTCTTAGAACAAATGAAAAATAGCTACCATGGGTCGGAAGAGAGACTGGGTCTCAAGAGGCAGAAGTGAGGACTTCTCAGCTCACAGCATTTCACATCAGAAAAAAATCCAGTTTATCTTTGATAGCATTTATAACAGTTTCTAGTCTACCTACATTACAAGTTGCAAAAATATTAATAGTAGACTTTTACCTTTATGGAAAACATACATGCCCACTTAAGTTCACCTTTCCTTAGTTCAAATTATTAGCTAATTGCTAACGTTGAAAACATCCCATATAAAATTTCGCCTGTCCCTTCCCACTGCTTCTAATTATTTTCCTGGATGTTATCAGAGATTTTTCTGTTTTTATCGTCTTCCTTTAGAAATAAAGTGATTTTAACTGAATGTAAGAAAAAGGTGCACAATGATTTTTGTAATGACATTGGAATATATTCTCTTTTATTCTCATTGCAATTTAAGCAATTTATTTGCTTTCCTTTTTTTTTTTTTTTTTTTTTTTTTTTTTTTTTTTTTTTTTTTTTTTTTTTTTTTTTTTTTATCTCTGTTAAGCACCATGCATACATCTTCATTAAGGTGTCTTCCATGAGCCTGAATCTTTTTCCTGTAAGGTTAGAACTAATTCAGAACTCACCCAAGTGGATGAGTAATTTAAGTTGCTGCTTCCAATGTGCATTACTTTGCACTTGTCTGCTCTGAGCTTCATCTGCCACTGTTTTGCCCAATTACCGAGTTTGGATTCTGTGTTTCTCCCATCCATCTGTGTAAACTTAGGGAACCAAAATAGTTTCACATAGTCAGCAAATTTCAGCACCTCATTATTTAGTCCATTTTCAAGGGTGTTAACACATATCCTGGAGGACACTGCTCTTGTGTGGATAGCTGACACCCCACTATTAACTCCTTTCCTTGCTGAGAGCTGGCCATTTATTCTTTTGCTCCCTCTCTATCTCTTAACCCACTTTTAACTCAAGATTGACAACCCTTTACCTCTTGCCCAGTGGTTGCCAAGTTTCCTTAATAGTCTCTTGTGTAAGACTTTATCAAAAGCCCTTTGAGAGTCTAAATAAATTACATCCACTAGTTTTCCTTTATCCACCATTTTGTTGCCTCCATAAAATTCTGCATTAAAAATACCAAAGACACATAAAGAAAATAACAACTTCCAAACATTCTTCTCTTCTTTTTGAATATGCTGGTTTATCATCTAGCACTGCTTTTTTTTTTTCTTTCTCTCAATATTAATTTTCTGTTTGTGTCAACCTCAGCTCTTCTCGGAACCTTTGCAAACCCGCCATATGGTAATGCTGTAACATATCTGATGAGATTTTGAGCTACTTTACAAGGTAAATTCATTCCCCTAGTTGGCCCCTTCCACATCCTAAGAAACATGCCTTGCTAACTCTTTCACTTATTTACCAGCTTGTCAGAAATGTCAAGAAGGCAAATTTTCCATTTGGTAGTTAACATTCCAGTATTTTGGTTTTGGGGGCATGATACCTTGTCATAGCTTTTTTCTTTTCTTTTTTTCTGTAAAGATATTTATGTGGGCCATATACACCCTACACCAATAATGCCTCACTTTAACCATAAAAAAGGCATTGGAATTTAAAAAAAGGAAATTTGAACGTGTGTAATAAGTAATATAACAAAAGGTCTTCTTTGTCGTAACTCCAGGTTTGATCCTCATGGTGCTTCTAGCAGCGAGCGTTGATAACACTGGTGTGGGGAACAGGAGAAATGCGACGGGGAGGTTGCATACCCACATTTAGGTTTACATACCTTTCGAGCCTCACGACAACCTTATGAGGGCACGGAAGGCACGTATTATTATTATTATTATTATTATTATTATTATTATTTCATTACGGCGTAAACTAAAACATTAGAAGTAGATCATTGGCCCAAGGCCATGGAACATGTTAATGACCCTGGACTAGAACCCAAGTGTTCAGATCCTTCATCCACAATCCCTTCTCTTCTCCCATACTGCCATCCTGAGCTCTTCTGTTCCTTTGAGGTAAAGGTGTAAAAGACTTAAGCCATTTTAAAAATTACTCGTAACTTCTTATATGCTATTTCTTTCAAAGTCTTCTTAGGTGATGTGCAGTTCTAAATGTGGAGGGGATGTATCCTTGCCCTCTTGGATCTAATACCTGCCAAACAATTACCCTTTTGAAGTGAAAGACATTTTCATTTTGGATTAATATTAAGACTACATAAAAACGCATTTTGCTCTCTGAGGCAAGCTTTTCCTCAGTGTTTCAACAAACCATTTATATTTTTTATCATTTTTTTCCTACAAAAGTCTCCCTCATTTAAGTTGTCACAGCTCGGGAGCCCTGCCTGGAATACATAATAACTGCTTGTAACACTTAAAATGAAAACAAATTTACCAAGGATGGTGGAATGACAACAAAGAGCAAGAAAAACATAAGTACATGGAAAATAGTCTCTCCTACACATATATTTTCAGCACTAAGTATTTTTATTGAAATTGCTATTTCCTGTTTTCCTGCTTACCTCCTCTTCATCTGGATTTTTTTTGGCAGGGGGGGATGGGGGGATACCAAAATCTAGAGATCTAAAGAGAGAGAGAGAGAGATGAATCATCAGAATTGCTATTTGATTTCTTAGGTTCAGAAGGTGACATTTGGTGAAGTAATATCAACTCTGAGCAGAACACTGATGAATAGGTGGGTAGATAGAACAAGACTTCTTTTTCAAACTTGGTACCACTGACAGCTGAGGTGGGATACTTTTTGGTAGAGTGGAGGGCTGGGATTTTTCACCTCTATGTACTAGATACAAGTAGCAACCCCCACCCCAACTGTGACAACCAAGAGTATCTTCAGATATGGCCCAGTGTCTCCAGGTTTAGAACCAAGGACTTACAGGCAAGGCTCTTAGGAACGTACTTCGGGATGCTGGTAGGGGCTTGGACAAACATCCCATTCTCTCTCCTGGGCAATCTCTCTTCATCCAGGGCAGAATGTCCTTGATACCTGGAAATAAATTCACCTCTGAGGAGGCCTGCTTGCTTATCTCGCCTTCGCTTATGCTTTATGCTTGGTGATTCTGAAAGACCCATTTACTCTCTTTGCCAGAACTAGCTAGAGTTGACAAAAACATTTTGAGAGTTTCCCTATTGTTTGGGAGGAGCTAGTGACATTTCCTGAAAATTCCATGCTTCTTTCTGATCTTACCCTATTATGTATGCCTCCCTTCCACCTGGTGCAAGAGCTATGATAAAAAAAGAGTCCAGCTGGGGAGCAGCAGACCTCACTGACCTTGGGCAAGTCAGTCTCTGGTCTGGGCTTTTGTTTTCTTACCCACACTGTGAAACAGTTGGACTAGATAATACATCTTCAATTCTATTTAACTCAATTTTAGAGCTGAAAGGAGTTCTAGAATGCTGTGGTATGAATGTTCTTATTTTTCTTTGCTTTTTTAATCTGTCAATTCAGGCTTTAGTAGCAACCCTTCTCTCCCCCCAATGGCACCAACCTATAACCTGCTTTTGCAAAAATGTTCTTTAGGTTTGATCTATTTGCTTTATTTCACCTATATGTTTTTACCTTCAGAGCCTGACTTTATTGACCCATAAATAAGAATTTGGAAAACTTTGCCACATCTCTTGAAAAAGTCAACTCATTTGTCATAATGATTATATCAAGGAGTTTTGGGTTCCATCACACCTTAAAAGACTACACTGTGCATTGAGGTTAAGCAGCAAAGAGTACAAATGAAACCATATTTCAAATATGTTGCACGGAATAGGTTATTTAAAGTAACCTGCTGAGAAGCCCTTTTAGACAAAAAGAAGAGTACTTTAAAAAACTAAATCAAGTAATTATTACTGGATTTATATAGGTATAGCATTTCAAAAATTATGAAAATCTGATTCTTTCCTACAAAGGCACTCAACCTTTTGCTGCTACTCTTATGATGCTGCTGATGCTTACTCTTATGAAGTCCATGTCTGACTTTCCCCAGACATTCCTGGTGCTGAACGGACAGGTGTTATCAAGACGGCAAAGGCTTCTCTGCCTCCAGCTTGCTGGTTGTGTGAACTTAGGCAAGTAATTTCCCCTCTCTGGGTTTCAGTATCCTCATTTCTAAAATGAGAGAGTTGAATTTGATTTCTAAGTTCACTTATAGCTCCCCAATTATGTGAGTCAAATCAGAAACATACATTAGGAACAATACTTTGGAACCCAAACTTCAGCAGGGCCGGGGAGCTGGATCCCAGCAGAACTGGCTCTCCCTGAATGAGCAAACTCTGGGCTCTTCTTCCTGCCCCGGAGTGGGAGATAGGCTGGAGCTGCCTCCCTTCCCCCAGGAGTTGGAGGGCTGCACACACCGACCTGCCCCTGCCCCTCAGCTTCAGGGCCTCCTGATAAAGGCAGTGGCTCTAGGAAAATGGGTGGGACCATGCAAAGGAAAATGCATCAACAGGCCCAGGGGAAGAGACAGGCAGACCCCGGAAGAGGAGTTGAATGTTCTTCTGGTTGAAGGAGCCCAGAGAGGGTATCACCAGCATGTTGTTAGAATGCACACCCTGAGTGGGAAGAGGAGAAGCCGAGGTGACAGAGAGGTGACTGAGATGCTCTCACACTTCACCATGAAACATGCAGAGAGCACAATTCCAGCTCCTTAAGATCTACCGCCTCCAGAGGAATCCCAGCTCCTCTGTGATCATAAATCCCTGACTGAAAGAAAGTAGCCACCAGGTCCTCCCAGAAATGTTTTGTCAAGAAAATGGCCCAAAGAGTCATTCCATCCATATTTCCTGAAGGTGCACTGGGCACCTTGCATCATTATCACGTTATGAGTGAATGTGTTAAAAAATATGTACTGACTCGTTACAATGTGCCAGGCACTGTGCTGGATGCTTGGGTTATAGCAGTGAACAAACCAAGATTCCTGCCCTCAGGGAGGGTACAGTCTCCAGGAGGAGGTGGATGGACAATAAAGATAATGTGTAGATTAAGTGACATGTTAGAAGGGGATGCAACTATGAAAAGAAAAAAGAAAAGCTATCATTTATTTTAATATATTTCAAAATATGTTTTCTTTATTATAATTTCTTATTCAGATTTTTCATCACTGGCATGACTAGAGTATTGCTTGAGACTAATTTCATTCTATATGATAACAACTTGAAGAGTTGTGGAAAGTGCCATGTCTCTGTTCAATGACACATTTTCTAAATTTTCCTTTTGATACTTCTGTGAGTTGGACAGAGAGGGTATTATTATCCCCATTTTACAGATGAAGAGCCCAAGGTTTATAAAGTCTTTGAAAAGCTGGATGTCTTGACCTTTTCTCTGTTATTATTTTCTAGACTTATGTAGGAAATATTTTCGGCATTTTCTCTGTGAGAAAAAGTGTTAGAAATTTCAAACTATTGACTGCAAACAAATATTTGGAACAAACCTGGCTATCCATTGGCATTCTAATATGGCGATTACTTTTAGAAAGTTTACACCTGATGGGTTATTTTCTGCTCTGGGAAAATGATGATTAAAAAGAAATCTACTTACGTGTGTACTTAATTGTCACCACTGTGGTTCCTGATACCAGGTCATCCTCATAGGCCACAAGATTTCCTTAGAGAGCTGGTGACCTGCCCCAGGCATAATGGTTGGGTTTTTTTTTTCACAGCAGAAAATTGGTGAAGTGAAAATCTTTTTTCCTTCCCCCCAGACTCTAGTGATGCTGGTAAATATTAGCATGTTCTGCTCCATTATTGCTGCCGACCTTCTGGGATTTAACGCCAAATGCATCTTCTGGAAGTGCATCACATCCTTGGATGTAATCTGGTTAAGTCTTCTACAGGGGACAGGGGACCCAGCCACACACACACACACACACACACACAAACACACATGTACACGATTTTTAAAGTCTCTAGGGAGTTTGCCTGTGTACATTCAGAGTATGTAATTGGATAGGCTGTAAAATTGAAAATTTTATCTCTGGATTCCTTTGCATCTCCCCTACCTGGCAATTTCTCCTACCATAGGAATCTGTGGCAAAGTTTTTATCCCAGGTTGGCTCTGTATGAAAGCTCTTGGGTGTCTTTTCATCAGTTGCTATGTGCTCAGCATCCATGATCTAATTTCACTATTAGTACAACCAGAACAGATGAAGGAAGGTAAATTTACTTTCGCCACTGTTGCAAAAATATGATTATGTGATGCATTCTAACATCAAGAGTGAATGACTTTTATACCATATCCAAAATAATCTAAAATCCTGTTCTTACCGGTGAAAAATTGGAGGATTTCTAGCTCAGTGTCTTTACCATTCCCTTCTCTTTTTTAGAATATACACTTAATACTGAATTATAATACAACAGTATAAAATTAGGCAGTGCGGTTTCTTGGTGGGAAGATGGACTTTCAAATAAGGGAGTCTTGGGTTGGTGCCTGATAGGACATTTTATTTATTATATGACTTTAGCCTATTAGCTTACTTCTCTGAAACTTAGTTTCTTTTTCTGTAAAATGGGAGGAAAAGTGCCTCTTATGAGTATTTTTTAGGGACTTAAAAGAGGTAATGGAGAAAATGGCTGGAATTCAGATAGAATATACCCAGAAAATGTCAGTTTCCATCCCTCTTTTTCACCCTCTTCCCTTTAGCTTGTAATGAAGATTTCTTGGGAATGAAGTTTTAACATGACAGGTTTATTTCTCCATTAGAACTTTATACAGTCTGAACACAGTTTGCCTGTGCTCCTGCTGGCTCCCTGTGCGTGCTCTGGTGGGAAATGTATTCTCTTTCCCACTCTGTTGATTCCAAGACACACTTATTTAAACCTGGGGCTGAAAACGGCAGTGCCCGCCTTGCAGGCTGATCTCTGTCAGTATTGTGGTGTCACCGTTCGCCCTTTAAAATCCTTTGGTTTGGGAATTAGGAGATCAGGTGTGTTCATCTAATTTGAAAATGTACTGGAGAAATAAGTGATAACTCTTCTTAGTCTCTCATCTATCTCTCCTTCAACCTGAAACGCTGGTGCCAGAACTTTCTTTGGCATCACCACCACAGGGGTCAGTTTTGGACAAATGACCTGTTCTATCCCCAGGCAATTCTTAGTTTGACACCTGGGAAAAGTACAATGATTCCAGCACAGAGGAGACAAAAACCTGTAATATGGAAGACTTAGAGGACGCTTCGAGAAGGTATGAAGGTCCCACCAAGATCCCATCTCTTTGCTCTTCACTCTGAATCAGGGAATCAGGTAAAAAAGATGGCATTTGATATTTCTAGACGAGAGCTTGTCCAGGTGACAGGTACAAATTACTCTTCTTGTTCCTGTAATTGGAGCGGTCAGCATCTGGTCCAGAACAAGGGCTCAGCATTAGAGAACATTCCAAAACCGCATCTAACACTCCACACGTTGCCTCCTTTCTGAAATAAGGAATGACTCTGCAAAGAAAATAAACAGAGATGAGGAAAGCTTACAAATAATTAGGAAAAGGAAGACAGGAGTCAGATTCCACATGTAGTGCTATCAAAAACATAGTAAGGAACAGCTCCATTAACTTTGTCTGAATAACTGAGTGAAATATACTCTTAGGACTTAAATCATAAGCAAAGTGGAAATTGCTCAAAGACATAAATAATTTCTTGATAGAGCCTTTC
Source organism: Indri indri (assembly GCA_004363605.1). Lineage (NCBI taxonomy): Eukaryota > Metazoa > Chordata > Mammalia > Primates > Indriidae > Indri > Indri indri. Next base: position 61,137 of record RJWJ010005373.1, read on the forward strand.
ATAAATAATAATGTTTTGTCTCTGCTGGATATTTCATGTCAAAATTGTCATCAACATAGTTTTGAGTTTACCAACAAGACCCGGGATTGTTTTTATGATATAAATAAAGATAACTACTGAATAGCAGCCCTCTGGAAATATTCTTTAAATTCTGTTTGCATCCAGAATACACAGAGGAAACCCGGTAAGCCAAACAAAACCAAAACAGAAACAAAGTCACAGATAATTTCAAGGACTTGTGCACATGCAATAATGATGACCCTTTGCATTGAAGACCAACCTTGCAAGTGCCAGAGACACGTGGCGATAACATCTCTATGCCCAAAGCTCATCTGGTTGAGGGAACCCCTACCCTTGAGCATCACTGCTGTGGAGAGTAAATGTATGCTTAGGAATAAGTACCTGCTGGATATAGCAAAGAGCCAATTGTTGATTTGCATATGTGATAATTTTTCCAAATAGCATAAAGAAAAAATATGCAAAGATACACGTTTCAATTCTCTCCCTGATTCCAGTTCATTCTTGAAAACCATGGCAGAGTCTCCTTTCATTGTAAAAGCAGATATGAAATGTTCTAAAGGCCCAAGGAGTCAAGACCAAGCTCCCCAGATGTTCAAGTCCTCCCCACAGCCACGCTGAGCCTCGTCCCCTGCCTCGCCCTGTCCTTGCCTCTCAGAGCTGCCTTGGTTCACGCTGCTCTGCCTGAGACTCTCGTCTCAAGGTCCTACTGTCTTTCCAAGGCCCAGATGGGATGACCTTTCTCTGGGGAACCTCATCCACCCCTAAAGATTGGAGCTATCTGTCTCCACTGCCTTTTGCTTTTAACAGCTTTTGGAACTTCCACAATAAGGCTTGTATTTTACTTACCTGCCAGCCTCCCCAACCAGGTACAAACTCCTCCAGGGCCAGGACTTGTCTTATTCATCTTTGTAGGAGAGTTTTTCAGCGCAGGGGAGGCAAGGTAAATGCTGGCTGGTGTACCTTTTCCTCTCATTCAGATTCTGATGGTTCACAGTTTGAAAATTGGAGTGAGTCCTTTCATGTCTAAACCCCTCGCTACCCTTGAGTTTTTACTGGGGTATCATATTGTCTCCTGGTGTTAGCTTCCAAAATGTGTTTATGCTTCTACCTGGTAAGAGTTCAGGCTCTGGAACCTTGAGCCATATTGTGTCTTTCATTTCAAATCCTACCCATCAGATTATATTTTCCACATTGGCTTTTCCCTTACGGCCAAAACTAATTCAAAGTGTGTTCAGATTCAGTGCTGAGTTTGTAAGAAGGGCCCCCTTTGTGCAATAGTCCCTGGACTGGCGTCTGCCAGAGGATTCCAGATTTGTTACCGCTCAGGACTGGGCTTTTGGTTGGTGCCTAGAGAGGGTGGTTGCTCCTGCCAGCCAAGGACCCTGCAGGAGAACTTGCCAGGGGGAGTATTTGCTCTTCTCAGGGTTTTTACAAATGGATTTTTATGTAGTTCAGTGTGGATCAGTACTTTTCCACAGTCAGAATTTCTCTGTCAGGTGGGCAGTTTCCCTTAGGTTTGCAGAATGCCCTCTGCTGAGATTTAGGAGCAAATAAATTATTTGCCCATTCAGGACATTTTGGTGCCAGCCATAGAAGAGGAAAGGGGGTCCAGGGTGCAGCATAAGACCTGAGAGAGCTGAAGAACCCAGAAAGATAGATGAGACAGGGTTCCAACCAATGAGATACCTACATAACACCCAGGGACCTATGGTTGCTACCCATACTAATGATCTAATTATAATATAAAGGACTGAGGGCTCAATGACAACCCACCTGTTTTTTCTACCGAGGTTAGGGTGGTCTTGCTGGCATCATTCCTAGAAAAACAATGAATCTCACAGGAAGATTCCGTACGTGCTCACATGCATGCTACGTACATAATTATAGTTCATGTTTATTGAGCTCTTTCTAAGTGAGATGCTTTGTGCTTTACATTAGATACCTCATTCACTTTTCACAACAACCCTAAGAGATAGACGTAATTATCTCCACTTTAGAAATAACCAAAATGAGGCTTCAGGATGTTACATATCTTATCTCAACTTGTATACCAATTTTTTTAACTGATGGTTTTCTCAAGCTATTCTTTCTCCTTTTTTTTTTTTTTTTATTCTAGAGCTGGAAGAAATGAAGCTGCTCAACAGTTTTTATTCTACTTTTGATCAAGGAAAAGGGCATTTAAGAGGTTTGCTAGAGAAAAACTTGTCTGTTGGAATGACTGAGGCCCTTTGGCAAGGATATGGGAGTGTGAACAGCAAATATTTTCCCTAAGAAAGAGCTGATAATTTAGGATGCAATAGGTACAAATTAGGGTGGGCCTGTGGTCAACAGTAATTTGCTAGATGTCCCTTTCTACATTAACCCTTTGCTCCTGACTATTAGCTCACTGGTCCAGAAATTCTTGGCCCCGGCCCGTTAAGTAAGCTTCTCTGTCCTGTGAATGTGACACTGAGGGACACAGGATTGGAAGTCCTGGATACCAAGCCAACTCACAGCACAAAAGAAGGGTGGCCCTCGACTGCTCATGAGACTTTTTTTTTCTCTTTTGAAACAGAGTCTCACTCTGTTGCCACAGCTAGAGTGCACTGGCATCATCACAGCTCACTGCAACGTCAAACTTCTGGGCTCAAGCAATCCTCCTGCCACAGCCTCCTGAGTGGCTGGGCCTACGGTTGTATGTCACCACCCCCAGCTAATTATTTTATTTTTAGTAGAGACAGGGTCTCATTCTTGCTCAGGCTGGTCTCAAACTCCTGACCTCAAGTGATTCTCCTGCCTCGGTCTCCCAGAGTGCTAGGATTACAGGTGTGAGCTCAGCCTCCTCGTGAGATCTCTGAGAAGCATCAGTCTGTCTATGTGGATACCACGTGCTTCTGGTATTTCACAAATCTCGAGCTGGGCCAGGTGCTGACAGGCATCCCTTTGTCATTTGAACAAGACATGTTCAGCTCTGCTGTTTTGACTCTTTTTCTGCCTTGAACTTCCATGTCAACAGGAAAAGGCAGAAATCTGTTCCATCTTTGTGGGTTGTGGGGTGGGCACAGAGGCCCAGGAGGGTCTGCTAAACCTGTTCATGGCACTATAATACTTGCTCAGCAACTGCTAGCTCCCCTTTTCCTGTCTGCTTCTGCTGAAAGGGTGGGTAGCTGAAGCCAGGCCGAGGGCAATAGATGGCTGAGGACAAAGGTTGCAGGGTGGGGCTGTTCTCATCATTGCTCCCTGCTGAGTACGGAAGGAAAAAGAGGAAGGTCAGTAGAATGCAGAGGGAGTGTGCACATAGGAATGTGGCAGTGGCGGTGGGGAGTGTGTGCTTTAAGGATTGGGAAGCTCATCTCGGCCTTCCAGAAATTGCAGAAACACCTGAGAATAAAGAATAGATGATTAGTAGAAGCACCATGTAAAAATACCTGCTCATAAAATGTAGGTGCCTGAAATGTAAATGCCCTGAAAAATCTGCAAGTCTGGAAGATAAACTTTCTGAGTTTATCATCTTTCACATTGCACCCTAAAGCTAGGGGGATATTCAGGAATACGTGTGCAAAGGCTGGAAAAAGTGACTAGAAATGGCCTCCTGGCAAATTAGATACGATGATTTCACAAGAGACTACAAGAAAAATTGAGGAAAACATCAACAGTGCAGAACACCTGTGATAATGTAATCAAGGACAATAAATGATACAGATTTTGAAATGATAACTTATGACAAGCCAAATTGGTGGATTTAAGTAGACTTAGAAGACTAACAATTGAGTCCAGCCAAGCAGGTGTTAAATGTTCAGAATTTAGGAAAGCACTTAGGGCGAACCCTCAAAACATTTTACTTGCAAAATTAGTTCAGATTGATTTGGATATGAACATGCGGGAAATCAGACCCCGAGCTTGGTCTCCGGCGAGATGCAAGGTGCCCAGCAAAGAAAGAGAGGGAGAGAGGAGGAGGAACACAAGGCTTTCTATAGGGAATACTTTTTCATGTATCTTTATTTGATAACTAGAAGGAGCTGATTAGTTTTTCCTAAACTGTGAAGGCATAAAATAAAACAGAAACAAGGATATGCCAAGAAAAAGAAACAAGCACATTAGATTCTGTTTTTAAAAAAACAACCATCCAAATCTGGATGTTTTCCGTGTTGAAGAGAATCGTGGAATGCAGTGAGGCAATCCTAATCATCCACTCACTCCTTGAGCACGTGTTCCCTGCCTCCTGCAGGCCAGGCGCCGCTCAGTGCTGGGCGCAGGCCAAGTAAACATGACCTCTGCCACTCGTAGCTGAGGAACCTCAGGAGGGTGGCCTGGAGGGGACAGTGAGGGTCTCCAGAGTAGGTGGGACCTGAGTTAAGTCTTAAGTCATAATAGTAATAACTGATTATGCTGTATGATATTTTGTATTTAAGAAAGAACCTTCTCATATGGGATCTTAGTTTGTCCTTGTCACAGCTGCGTGGGGTGGTGGAGACAATGTTAATCCTTTTGGGTCTATTTCACATCACTTCTTTACCGTGTTTGACCTTATTGGCCACAGCCTCCTTTTTTGACATCCACTCCTGATTTCTGTGAGACTTTGTGCTCATGGTTTTCTTACTGCTATGGTCTGAATGTTTGGGTTGCCCCAATTCATATATTTGAAGTCTTCACCTCCAGGGTGATGGTATGAGGAAGTGGGGCCTCTGGGAGGTGAGTGGGTCATGAGGCCAGATCCTTCCTGAATAGGATAGTGCCCTTATAAGAGAGGCTCCTTGCCCCTTCTGCCATGCGAGCTTAGAGCGAGAAGACAGCTGTCTAGGAGGAAGTGGGTCCTCACCACCAGACATTGAATCTGCCTTCATCTTGGACTTCCCAGCCTGCAGTACTGTGAGAAATAAATTCCTGTTGTTTACAAGATACCCAGTTTATAGTATTTTGTCATAGCAGCCCAAACAGGCAAAGACACTTATCATTTTCCTAAACGCTTCTAAGGATCTGTTGCCACTCTTTTCCACCCCTTAAATGTCGGTGTCCCTAAGGGGACTGTCTCCTGCTCTCCTATGCTTCCTTCCATGCTGGTGCTAATGCTGTGCTCTGCTGGTGGCTGACAAGCCCAAGAACCGGAACGGTATGCAGTGAGGGGCAGAGAGAACAGGCACTGGAGAATTTCAAAGGGCTGGTATAGTGGTTGGAAAGACATGCCCTGGTAAACTTGGAAAGACGTCCCCCAGTAAACTTGACAACCCTTGCTCCTCTCTGTTTTGAGAACCAGTTCCTTATAGATGCCAATGGTTATGTTCCCAGCCACTCTTTTTGTTTAACTCTGGATCTTCCATCCCGTTTTCTTTTTCTTTTCTTTTTTTTCCCAAAATATTAAGGGGTACCATCCAGTTTTCTCCAGGAACTTTTAGTCTTGGCTGTTTCACTAGAGCCTCAGCCAAATGTCCCAAACAAAGCATACTAGCTCCTGCTGCCCCACTGCAGCCAGGGCTGCGGCCATGTCCTCCACGCCTCCCTCTCCCGCCCCCCATCCCCCACTCCCTGTGGCTTACAGTCCATCTCCAGGCCCTTCCAACTACACCTTTTAAAAATCTCTAGAATATGCCCACTTCTCCCTGGCCACCACAACAGGCTCCGGACTCGTCCCCATGCTCATGGCCGTCAGCTCTCCATACGCATTCTCCGTACAGCCATTGGAGTAATTGTTCTAGAATAAAAACCTTCCTGTATTGCTCATTGCCGATAGGTAGACAGAGAGGCTGGGGTGTGCAGTCCTTTGTCGCCAGGCCCGTGCTGACTTGCAGCCTCATCTTCATCCCTTGCCATCCCCACTCTACCTCCACCTTGATCTCTGCGCTTCAGTTGCCCCGCCCTTCCTCCCCAGATGTCCCTCTCTTCTCTCTCGTCCGCCTGCACAGCCCACACCCTGCTTTTCTACTGTCCCTCTGGCAAGCTTTTCCTGACCTCCTTCTAGTGAGGCCAAGTCAGTTGTCTCCTCTTTATCTGCCTCAGTAACCCCTTGGTGTGGCAGTTATCTCACACCCTCTGCTAGAGTGTAAAAGCATTGTCAGGGACAAGACAATGGTTATACATCATTTTACACTCAGAGCCTGGAACATAGCAGCTGTTCAGTTAATGTGTGTTAGATAAATGATGGCTGTATAATGAATCTATTTCTCAGATGGAGCTAGAGGTTAACTCACATGTCTAGGAGGGACATAGTGAGTCTTCTGCTCTAGGGTTATTCCCAATAAATCATATGTGTGGTTAGACAGACCCTGTAGACATACACACATTAGAGTTGAACCTTGATAGCATGAGATATTGATTCACAGCTTTTCTATTTTTTTATTTTGCTAGAGAATGGTAGCACTCAATGACAGCAAGGGAGTAAAGGGCAAATGTAATTGATCAAGAAAGGAGTGGACTGGAAACCAGGGGCCCCCACCAAGCCGTGTACTTCTCTTTTAACACTCGGCTCCTCTCAAGCCCTGTCTCCCTCTCCACAATGCATGTGGGTGGATTAGATGATGCTTAAAGGTCCATCTAACTCTGTAATTCTACTATACTGTGTGTGTCACAGTGCCCTTTAAGCTACTTCCTCCTTAAAAGGCCCAGTAAGCAACCAGTGAAACGTGAGGGGAATTATGATGTGTCCCAAAGCTTGACACACAAATCTCTCGGATGGCATGCAACGGATGGGCACACCTGGCTGGTCTCAGATCCAGATGTTTTCCTTAATCCATGGCCTTTCATCAGTAGTGAGGACTCCTATTGCCATTTAATCCTTATCTAAATATACACCCACCTAATGGTGTGGGGGACCGGATAGTAGATGGAATTAGTTCAAAGTGTAGAAGGTGGCACTGGTGTTTTCCACAGCCAGCCTATTCTGGGGTCTGCACTAGATATTTTTTCACTATACCTGTCTACAGGAAATTCCCGGCCCACACCTTCTAACGAGGTCTAGTGCAGGGGCAGGTTCAGTTCCACAGAGGATTTCCCTGCCCTCTCTGCCACCAGCTGCCGCTGACTGTATTAGGGGTGGCATTGGTCATAAGCCAAACTATAGACTGGTTAAAAACCTGGGCCTGCCATCATGCAAAAAATGTGAGTTGCACTCAGACTCCGGAACTGGGAAATACTGAGAGAAAGGGACAATTAACCCCATTAATCTAGTGGAGGAAACAGTAGCTGAAAGACACAAGAGAGAAGAACTGAGGTAAAGTTAGAACCTTGAAGTCTCATGGTAACCCGAAGTTATGAAGAAGCAGAAACTGGAATTTATAAAAATTCAGATGTTGCGCTTCCACACAGGAGTCCCCTGGGTAGGAGATACACAATCTGGAGTAGAGAATAAGTAGGTCAGAAAGGAGAGAACAGAGTAGACAGGCAGAGGCAGGTCGCAGGGTCCCACCCACACGTCCCTGCGGCTGCGTCTGGAGACTTGTCTCCGGACCTGCATACTCTTCTGGTCCAGTTTCATGCTCAGAAAGGTCTGGCCCCACACAGGGCCTGTTCTTATTTCTGAGAGATTTTCTCCTGCGTGTGTCCTTACAACAATCACTCTTTCCTTGTTTCTTGCGGTAACTGGTAGAGCCTAACGCAGACACTTGTTGGGCTGTGGCCATTGGTGGGGCCTTCAGGTGTCCAAGTATCTGG
>RJWJ010005374.1:0-68726 GCA_004363605.1 Indri indri
GTCCTACTGCCTCAGCCTCCCGAGTAGCTGGGACTACAGGCATGCGCCACCATGCCCGGCTAATTTTTTCTATATATTATATTTTTAGCTGTCCAATTAATTTCTTTCTATTTTTGGTAGAGACGGGGTCTCTCTCTTGCTCAGGCTGGTCTCGAACTCCTGAGCTCAGGACGATCCGCCCGCCTCGGCCTCCCAGAGTGCTAGGATTACAGGCGTGAGCCACCGCGCCCGGCAGAAAACAATTCTTAATATCATAGCTACAGTAGGGAAACCTGATCCTTTTATGTTCTTTGGGGCTGTTCAAATGTAGGTTTCATCATTGGATGACACTATTATTCAGTCCAACACTCACAGGACACAAAATACATCAGCCATATTAAGGGGAAATCACTCATTTATTGTTTAAAGATCGCAAGACGACATGTGAATTTCTGCAGCACAATTAAATGTTTTACTTTTTTGATAAAGCAGAGTACAATAGAAAAAACAATTAGTTTCCAGTAATATCTATATCTCTATTCAGAATTAAGTCTTCCACAGACATGTTACCTGGAAACAAAAGCCTGTTACAATAAGCAAAGCTTCGACCAGAGCGGCTACTTTACGCGCCAGGAAAAAGTTCATCCTTATAGGAGGGATGGTGTGCTATGTTAAAACAGCTGTGAGGTCACAGCCTTGAGGGCACTGGAAGTATATTATCCTATTCCACATTAAGTAGTTCGGTGAGCTTCAAATACCAGTTTATTTGCAACCATGCTGGCAACCTTTAACTGATATTTAAATCAGGTAAAAAATAAATTAAGAAATCCCTTAACTGAAGTTCCTTGATTTACACTGTTAAAAGGTACATGGTTCATTAACATGTAATTCAGGTTCAGAATTACATCTGAGACTCCTTGATCAGAATCTGGTTAGCAATAAGAATCTTTCAGAAATTCAAGTTCTTATTAATCAATAATTTGTCAGCTAGGATACATTCAGGCATCAGCTGCAACTACACAATAGGTGCACTGCCTCAGCGCTTTGGAAAGACATCATAATCTAGAACACTACTAGCAGACAGAAAATTATCTGCGACTGGATAGCGTTAAGTGCAGTACAGCAAGACAAAACATATATTCATATGTTGGCTTAAGCCCAAGCCCTCGACCCTTTGTTGAGATTCAATAATTTTATTCCTATGATTTTTAATACCAGTAACTCAAGTTCCAGTAGGACTAAAGTCTAGTTTATACTCCAAACCATGTAGCAGTGCAGTTCACTACTATCAAGGCTGAATCTGTACAGACTTCAAAAGACCAAGTCCAGAACACAGTTATTATAATACCCTATGAGGTCTGAAAAATAATTACTTGTACACACAAATGGTCCTTCAGAGATTTTACCTATGTTTCTCGATGAAAATTTTTTTTTTTTTTTTTTTTGAGATCCGCCCGCCTCGGCCTCCCAGAGTGCTAGGATTACAGGCGTGAGCCACCGCGCCCGGCCCGAAAATTTTTTAATATATTGAAGATAACTGCAACTTACTGATCAAATATTTGAATACTTATACTTACCTGGGATTTCATTTCTGCTGAAAGAAATAGGAAGAACAGGACTCACTTAAAAAAAAAACAAACTTTAGAAAGGAAGGTCAAAATCTTATCACACACTATCACTTTTGGAAGCAGCATAGAAGGGGCAGTCAGGGGTAAAACACTGGTAAAATAGGTCAAAATTCAGCAAAAAAAAAATCTGTATTATTATCAATAACAGTACCACGACTGTGCCCTTCATAATTAATAATCACTCCTAAGAATCTTCATTTGGCACCAGATGGTGTGTTTAAGAGAAACACTCTGGGATGTTTTGAGAATCAGACTTGGTTTTGTTAGCTGAGTTACGGGAGAAATGTTAAGGGGGTAAGGGGGAGAGAAGGAAATGGGAAACGGACCAGAAAATTTTTTGAGTCATCATCTAAACCAACATAGCACTGATAGCTCCAAACATTAGGTCAGATACTAAAATGACTGATATAGGCTCAAGTGGTTTATAAAACCTATAAAAAGACTACACCAGCAAAGTCCCCACTGATCTGTCAGAGTTCAGAAACTAAGGGAGTAACATTTTAGCTTAAAACCTTATTCTCGATAGAATCATATACACTTCACATGAATAAAAATACCTGAAACCAAACATTTTTAAAAGCTCCTATACCCAAAATATAAAGAAAAAAATGAATTCAGAAGACTCAATCAATCCATGGAATCACAAAACGGCTGGGCAATCTGTATCTCCCCTCCACACTAACCATCCCATGGAAGACCAAGGGAGATCAGAACTTCCAGACCTATGCACCACCTGGTTGCTGCAAAATTCTACAGAGATTCCTTGTGGAACAGCAGTTTCCCATCTCTTGTGTCTCTCCCTATCATGCAGGAATCAAGTCTGGCTGTGCTATTCTATTACCATCGTATGTCACCCATCTGCAACACAGTACTGTACAGATAAGAAAGAAGTACGTGTAGTTCCCTTTCCCCAGAAGGTTGAGGCTCAGGTATACGGGTCGTTCTTCTGTGCACAGTCTTCATTTAGGCTGACTCAGTGACTTCGACAGGCTTAATCATGTGGTCAGGTTTGTTGCCAGCTGCGTAATGCTCCCACATCTGTAGATAGAGCCGCTCTAGTTCCATTGTGTATTGTTTGGTGTTGAACAGAGGGCTAGATATTCTCTGCTTCCAGACTTTGCCACGAACTTTCTTCAGACTGGGTAATAAAAAAGAAGAGAACCAAGTGTACGAATCAGAGGAGAAACTCAGAACTAACCCCTATAAACTTAGTCACCTTTATGGCAAAATACATGAAAAAACTTCATGCTATCTTCTTTTCTGATTGGCCCGCTGTTACCTCAATGCCAAAAAAGTAAAGGGTCACAGCTAACACAATGCTAACACTTACAAACAAGTTTACCCCCATGTCCTCTGAAAAAAGTCAGTTCTTTCCTAAACAAGTATATCCAAGGAATATCATGCTTTCTCCATTTCACCTCACTTCTAGCTTCAAAATGAAAATAAGAATTGGCAATGGCACATGACTATTCCTATGTACTATCTGTTAGAATGTGAACTGCTTACCTTTGTGGAAAGCAATTTAGCAACGTGCGTATTAAGAACTTTAAATGTTCAGAACCCTCTGACCTATCAATAACATTTTTCAATCTATTAAAAAGAAATAATTAAATACAAAGACACACATGATCATGCAAAGAAATTCACTGAAGCATCACTTACAATAGTTAAGGCACAAATACAAGATGAAATATTCAGTTTATGAAGATTTTAATAAAACAGGAAAACACTCAAGGGGGGAAAGAAATGCATGTCTATTGCCATAATTTTCCACATATCTGAACTGCATCATTTATTTAGGAGTTAAAAATATGTTCCATGCTCAGTGTTACCTGGACTGACACTAAAAACAAAACAAATGTTCCTAATATCACCAAAACTATGGTTTTATTCAGCAACAGGGAAAAAGAAGCAATCGATTCTTCTGGAAACAGGAGGGAAAGAATTCTATTCCCCTTCTGAATATATTATTTCTCATGAGATTATTCTTAGATGAAGAAAGAATTATTACTGGAGAACCAGAAGCTGGAACACTTCCACGCATTTTTAAAAGCGATTTTAAAAAGTTGTTTTAATGTTTGCTGTGACAGAACCAGTAAAATAGCTGTGCATATGTATCTGTTGGCCTCAACTCAACCATGTCCATTATTAATGCTACTTTCCCAAGAAGACCTCTGCACTCTACTGTTTAAGGTTCTGTGTGTCAACAGGAGAACAGTTAAACTGTGGTACATCCATACAATGAAATAATACTCCACAATAAAAAGGAATGAACTTGCTGAGTGAAAGAAGCCTTCAGAATGCACACCATATGGTTCTATTTGGATAAAGTCCTAGAAAGGCAAAACTAATTTATGGTAGGGAAAAAAAATCCAGAACAGTGGTTGTCTCTGGGGATTGGTGAGGAAGACCAGCTGAGAAAGGGGCACAAAGGAACTTTCTAGGGTGATAATATCGTTCTACAGATAGATATAGATAGGGTGATATAATGTTCTTGATAGGGGTTTGGGTTACAAAGGTATTTCTCAAAACTCACTGAATGGTAGTATCTGTGTAATAATGCTTCCCTCACTATATATAAATTCGGCCTTGGCTGGGCATGGTAGCTCATGCCTGTAATCCTAGCACTTCGGGAGGGTGAGGCAGGAGGATCACTTGAGCCCAAGAGTTTGAGGTTGCAGTGAGCTATGATGACACCACTGCACTCTAGCCCAGGCAACAGAGACTCTCTCTCAAAAAAAAAAAAAAAAAAACAAAATTCTGCCTCAAAAGAAAAAACAAATAGCATAGTAAAATATTAATGGTAGAATCTAAGCAATAGGTATAAAAGTATTCATAAAACAGAAAGTTTTCATAACAAAATGTTAGAGAACAGTATTGTATGAACCAAACTAAGTTATAAAAGTCTAATAAAATTTTAAAATACATTACAATGTTTACTGTAGCTATCTCTGGGCTGATGGACATGAATCTTAAATTTTTTTGAATGCCTGGGCTCAAAATTTTCATTTTTCTATTGAAAATGTGAGTATGTAGTATATATAATAATAAATTAAGAATTGGTGGGGCTTATGTAACAGCTTGTTAACATTTGAAGATATTGGCACTTGATACGCTCTTAAGGAAAATTTGCCTCCAAATTTTAGGCTGGAAAGTCACTGCAATAACTGTCTCAAAAGAATTGCAATACATGGTTTTTCAGATTTTCAGTATGTATGTTAAGAATTGTGTACAAAGTGAAATGTCTGTGTACTGATCCTCAACATAACCAATAAAATCCCAATTATAAAAAAAATTAAAAATAAACAAAAATAATTTTTTTTTTCATTTTTCTTAGATGTATATGTGATGTTCAGTGGAGAAAATTTTGAAAATAGCTAACGTCTGCTGAATGCTTACTATGCACCAAGAACTATTCTAAGTGCTTCACATGATATATTTTTTTTTGGCCGGGCACGGTGGCTCACACCTGGAATCCTAGCACTCTGGGAGGCCGAGGAGGGTGGATCACTCAAGGTCAGGAGTTCCAGACCAGCCTGACCAAGAGCGAGACCCCGTCTCTACTAAAAATAGAAAGAAATTATCTGGACAACTAAAAATATATATACAGAAAAAATTAGCCGGGCATGGTGGCGCATGCCTGTAGTCCCAGCTACTCGGGAGGCTGAGGCAGGAGGATCACTTGAGCCCAGGAGTTGGAGGTTGCTGTGGCACTCTAGCCCGGGCAACAGAGTGAGACTCTGTCTCGAAAAGAGAAAAAATATATATATATATTTATCTTTTTTAATCCTCACGAGATCTTGTTAAGCTCTATTTTGCAGAAAGAAAAATCAAGGCACATATAGATTAATTTGCCCAAAGTCACAGAGCTTGGATTCCCTCAGGTAGTATGAGTCAAAGAGTGTGCTTGTTTAACTTCTATATAATAATATGGTACTTCTCAGAAAAACATAAGGAAAAAAATCACCCATAATACCCAAAGAAAAGACTCATTTAAGAAATACTATTCCACTGTATAGACAAAACCTCATTTAGCTAAGCATCACCCCTCTAATTCCCACCCATTCTCAGGCATTTATGTTACGCTTTTTATTTCTTATGCTACAGTGAAGAAGTGGCAGGATTAGGGTTAAAGATCTGACTTTTTTTTAAGGCTCTAAAAACTGTGAGGAAGACTTGTACCAGTTCACTCACCAATTAATGAAAAGGCCAGTGCCTCAATGCTCCCTGATATCATATTAAAACTCTTTATTTTATAGAAAATAAAGGATATACTTCAATATTACTTTAATTGGCATTTCTACTAGAGACTAAAACGTTTTCTTGTTAACCACTTGTATTTCCACTTCGGTGAGCTGTCTGGTCATTTCCTTGTTTACCTTCCTATTAGGGGATTTAAAATTTAAATGTTCTTCAGTCTTTATGTAGCCAGGCTATTAATACTTTGACATATGAAACAAAGATTTTCTTATCCTCATTTGCCTTTTAATTTTCTTTAATTTTATTATTCAGCCTCTTACTCTCTACACAGTAAAACCTATTGATCACTTCATTTATGAAAGTATAGAAAGTTCTTCCCCCATCCAGAGATCATACAACTGATTCACCTATATTACCCTTATTTTATGGTTTCATTTTATAACAGCTATAGTCTGTCTACTTTACCATATAATATGTTCATGGAAAAGTTTACTTACTATTCTAGATCAGTTCCCAGTTTCACAGCTATATCTTCATATTCTTGTCTATTTTTAGCAATAAGCTCAAGACAACCTAAGCAAGTGAGCTGGGAAGCTGCAACTCGAGAAGCAAGAGTCTCTCCTATAATAAAAAAGATAACAATTGCACACCTGAGAATGTAAATAACACAGTTATCAATGTTATTTATGGTGAGCATTCACACAATACAGATGAAGAGAGTAGAACCAAGTGTTCAGACTTAAACAAGTTTCATTATCTATCATCTTTCCTTAGCTGTTGCTTCTAATACTATAATTTCACCTGTAAGTGTCTCCCCTCAAAAGAGATTTTTAAAAGAAGAAGAAGGAAGATTCCAATGATTTATCAGCATCTTACCTGGCATAGTTACCATGGGTGTCCCTGCCCAGAGGACATCCATCCCCGTGGTGTGTCCATTACAAAGTGGAGTGTCCAAGCAGACGTCTGCCAGCTGGCCTCTCCTGACATGTTCCTCTTTAGGAGCAACAGGTGAAAAAATGATACGGCTCTGGGGAAGGCCCATGTTTTGTGCATACTGTTGAATATTAGGTTCTCCTACTGCTGGAAAACGCAACAGCCACAGTACACTATTGGGAACACGCTTCAGAATCTAAAATAGAGAAAATAAGAATAATTATTAATAACAGATCTACCCTTCTCAAAAGATTCCCATAGGTCTCTAATAATCATATCACACTCTATTCTTTCCATCCAGACAGAAGCCTACTGTGAACTTAAGTCCTTCCTTCACATAGATGAATTAGATCAACTGAATTACTCTTCTTCTGCTTAGCTGTCCCCAGAGAGAGTTCAAAGAAAGAGAGGAGACTGACGTTGTAAGACACAAATCAAGTTAGTAATTGGCAAAATCTTAGGCAGCTACCTCCTGTGGGAACTGACACAGGCAGTGGTTTTTGTTGAAGAGATGGAAATTTTCCATTTCAAATTTTAAATCCCCCACCATGACACAACAAAGAAAGTTAACTCACACTTGCCTAACTTTATTTGCCTAATATAAATCAGAGATCAGCAAACTTTTTCTATAAAGGGCCAGATAGCAAATATTTTTGGCTCTGTGGCCACATGGACCATCATAAATACTCAATTCTTCCACTGTAGCTTGAAAGCAGCCATAAACAACGTGTAAACAAGCAGGTGTGGCTGTGTGTCAATAAAATTTATAAAAACAGGCAGTGGGCTAGATTTGGCCCATGGGACATAGTTTGCCAACTCCTGATTTAGAGCTACTTCTACTCAATGTACCACACAAGTTCAAAAAGAACACATGAATTTCTAAATTCAGAATATTTCCTATTTTAAAAAAGTAGTGCAGTACACATATATTACATAATACCCTCAGCGGCAACTCCTTATAAACAAACACATTAGTACCTCTGCCTCGAGAGGCAGGAATGTTCACACTAAATGGATTAAATAAAAGACGATAAACAGCTTGATGTCAGTTCAGGCAGTTTTGCTGTCAAATGTGCCACACACTTATGAAAAAGCTTTTGATTTTCAGATTTTTTTGAGCATTGGGAAGTGAGGGCAGTACACCTGTACCCATCCTCATCTGCTTCCTCTTCTCCTCTACCCGTCCCTCTCCTCTAAAACAAAAGAAAACAGATATGGGGGGGGATTAACCAAGGAATTATATCCAGATTACCTGAAGGTAAAACATGCCATTTTATTTTAATTCTATGAACTAAGATCAAGTTACAGACATGCAATATCCTGCTTATGCAAACTGGTCTGATGAACTGAGAGGTAATGACATAAATCGACTCCTTCCTGATTATAACTCTAAAATACTGCAAGAATGTTAAACGTGAGTGGATGTACATGACAGCTTTTGCTATCAGTTTAGACCAGGGGTTGGCAAACTATAGCCTGTAAGCCAAATCTGGCATGCTGCCAGTTTTCATAAATAAAATTTTATTGGAACATAGCCATACTCATCATTTATGTAAAGTCTGTGGTATTTTCGTGCTACAACGGCAGAGCTGATTAAATGTGACAGAGACCATAGACCACGAAACTGAAAATATTTACCATCCGGCCCTTTAAGAAAAATTTTACTGACCCCTGATTTAGACAGAATATATAAATTTAAAAGGTTCATAATATAATATTTCGAAATTAGAAAGAGAAATCAAAAATGCCTGAAAAATCTACAACTCTTGAAGATTAGGAATAAACACAACAGTTCCTGAATGGGGGTAGGAGGACCTGCCTCAGCAAGATGGTCTACATACAGAATCTTTACTAGTCTCTAGACAGTAATAATGAATCTATGTATACTCACATTTGCCCACATCTGCAAAGTAGAAGGGTCAATTTTATACAACTGATTAAAGTTACAGTACACAATGGCATCTTCTGGTAGCCCATACTGAGAACGGGTAGTTACGATAATGGTGCGGGGAACCTCCTCTCCAGTTGCAGCCTTATTATTGATCTAGAACAAGGAAAAGAATATGCTTATATTTATTTAAAGCCAAGATAGTCCCTTTTTTTTTTTTTTTAAGACACAGGTCTCACTCTGTCACCCAGGCTGACGTGCAATGGTGCAATCATAAGCTCACTGCAGCCTCGAACTCCTACACTCAAGGGGAGCGATCCTCCTGCCTCAGCATCCCAAGTAACTAGGACTATAGGCCTGCACCATCACATCTGGCTATTTTTTAAATTTTATAGAGATAGGGTCTCACTATGTTGTCCAGGCTGGCCTCGAACTCCTGGCCTCAAGTAATCCTCCCCCCTCGGCCTCCCAAAGCGCTGGGATTACAGATGTGAGCCACTACACAAAGCTGATTTTTTTAATCCATAAAGAATCCATAAGACACAAAATGTAAAACCATTCAAAGTCATGTCACTGAACTATGGGAAAATATACATATTAAGTTAAAAAAAAAGAAAGTAGTTGCAACACTATTTTAATTTGGGGGAGATTGCATTACAAAACATCTTGCTCTAGCCTGCAAAGTTCTAAAACCCTATTAACAATCCAACAGCAAACTTTTGCTCATTCTTTTCTTTATGGATAAAATGTCCTTTTTCAAATCATACTCATACTTCAAGGATAAATTACTCTTCCAAATGGGTCTCTTCTCCCCAAGACTGTCTCTCCTCACACTGATCATCACCATCTTTGAGCTTCTACATTATGCAATTAATCTTCCCTTGTAATTTCCACACATTTGAATACTGCCTTATGTTGTTTAAATATTCCAAATGTATATGGACATTTAACTGTTAACTCCTAAGAGGTCAGAGATCCTTGCCTTATACTCTTTTGACAGAGCTACTTATTCAAGAATGCAATATATATTTATTAAGTATATATACTATATTACTGTGGTTAACACATGGGTCCCAAAGTAATTCAACTCAGTGGCAGATACAAACACAGGGAATTATAATGTGTTATGTTGAATATAATGATATATCCCAAATATTACAGAAGCATAGAAGATAGGTACCAATGGAGTAGCAATAGAGAGGTTAGCAATAAGTACAGGAACAGATTCCTGAAGGGGCTGTCTGAACTGAGAGTCTGAGTAGGATTTAACCAGGGAAAGGATGGGGTTATAGAAGGAATAAACTGTGTGGTGCCTACAGATAGCTGACCATATGATAAGAGAGTAAAGCCACAGTCAGGGAATAACAAGACACTAACACAGTAGACAGTCAGTAATAACCTACTGGCTAAGTCTGGAAGACTTAAAATCAGACAAACCTACATAAGATGCCTATTTCCAGCCAGGCGCGGTGGCTCACGCCTGTAATCCTAGCACTCTGGGAGGCCAAGGCGGGAGGATTGTTTGAGCTCAGGAGTTCAAGACCAGCCTGACCAAGAGCGAGAACCCGTCTCTACTAAAAATAGAAAGAAATTAGCCAGGCATGGTGGTGCGTGCCTGTAGTTCCAGCTACCCAGGAGGCTGAAGCAGGAGGATTGCTTGAGCCCAGGAGTTTGAGGTTGCTGTGAGCTAGGCCGACGCCACGGCACTCTAGCCTGGCAACAGAGTGAGACTCTGTCTCAAAAAAAAAAAAAGATGGCAATTACCACTGAACTCATTTTCTTATTTATAAAATGGGAATAATGATATTTACCTCCTAGAGTTCTTATGAAGTTTAAAGGAAATAAATGCATGCTTAGTGATACATATTACGGTCTATTATTCTCTCACCTGGGTAGTTGCCAGTCCATTGCTAATACTGAATCCATTAATTGTTATCTGAATCTGTCCTCTGTTAATCATTTCAATAACAGCTTCTGCAATGGTATTCATAGGAATGACAGGCATATTAAGAGCTATGTTACCGGTGTCTGCACTGTCTCCTCCCTCAGGGCATTTCATCTTAAAAAAAAAAAAAAAGACACAAAATGCATCATTAGGCAAAAGATCCCAAATGCAGTTAACTTTTCTTCAATGACAATATTGACTAGGTTCTGACCTTGATAATTTTCACATCTGGTAGACTATCAAGAAATGCTTTGAGGTCGATGCCATTCAGAACTATCCGATTGTCATAAATGTGCCCATTGGACTTAAAATCGATGACCGCTTTTTTCTAATGAAAAAAACAGTTTCAGACATGTCTGTTAGGATGAGTATGGACAATAGCAAGGAAAGAAATGAATACAGTTCTTTGAAATTCCCCCACAGCACTGTTTTATACCTACCTTCAGGTGAGGAAACATATTAGCATGATCACCAATAAAGAAAGTGTGGGGCATATAAGCCAGTTTCTCAGAGTACTGCTCAGCAACTTCAGCTGGTGAAGTTTCCTGATCAGTGATGATGTAATCCATGAAAAGAGCACCACTAGTCCCGGGGTATCCCAGCCACATTGCCTGAAACCAAACAATCCCAGATCAAAAACTGATTAAGAACCTTCATTAGTATACTCATCTTTAAATTCATCATCAAATACCTTAAATATGTACAGCTTTTCGTATGTCAATCATACCTCGATAAAGTGGTTTTTTAAAAATAGAACTTTCATCAAAAGGTGCCAAAGTTAAATAAGTAAATAAACAAGGAGGGTTGACGTCTTTAGCTAAGAGCAATCAAGCAGTATTTTAGACTAACCTCCTAAGTACTAAAATGTTTTTCAAATTTGTAAGACAGAGCACCTGTTTATACCCAACCATGAATTACATGCCTCCACATACATGTACCTACAGGCATTGTGTTCTACACTCAAATTCTTTGTCCCTGTGCATTTCAAGAACTTTTAAAAAATCAAGTATGTCTGCCCTATTTTTTCTAATGTCAGTTAACCAGAGGGGGGAAAAACACAGCATTGTTTTTTTAGCCCAATACATGTTATAAGCGATTGCTATTAATTCCTTTACCTGTATAGGAGCTGGCCTGAGAGCAAAGAGCTCATTTCGAGCGCCCTTGGTATAACCATTCATATTTACAAGGATGTGAATTCCATCCTGATGGATGCGATCAGCTGCTTTTCCATTGCATGGAATCTATGGAATAGAAAACAAGAACTCACTATGTATAATCTCAGTTCATTTAGCTTTAATGGCATTAAAAAGAATTCAGATTCCCAGATTCAAAAGTGGTAAGAACACAAATCAACTCCACTAATGCAGGGCAAAAACATGATTGAGTGTCATTAAAATGGGCCCAAAGCATTACAGAAACAGAATGCAGAGGAAAGAGAGTTTATTTCTGGATTGAATGTATGAGAAACAAGGTTTCATAGAGGAACTGGTATTCGAAATGGGCCTTCAAAGATGAATAGGAGTTTGAGGGAGTTTGACAGAATACAATCTCAGTAGCAAACAGTATGAATAAAGAACCAGAGTAAAGTATAAGGTAGGTTAAAAAAATGGTGAGTAACTCACTTTTATTTGGTATAGGGTATACATGAAGGTGAATGGTGGGTGAAAGAAAGTCTTGCCAAACAAAGTTTTGGCAAACTGAGAAAGGTTGTGAAGGCTATGCTGGAGAGTTTAGACTTCAGTCAACAAGCAGCGAGGTCCCTGATGGTCTCAAAGGTAGAAAGGGGTATGCTTCTTGGTCACAAAGAGTTCAACTGTACATTAAAAATGGCCAGGCATAAGGCCGGGCGCGGTGGCTCACGCCTGTAATCCTAGCACTCTGGGAGGCCGAGGCGGGCGGACTGTTTGAGCTCAGGAGTTCGATACCAGCCTGAGCAAGAGCGAGACCCCGTCTCCACTAAAAATACAAAGAAATTAATTGGACAACTAAATATACATAGAAAAAATTAGCTGGGCATGGTAGTGCATGCCTGTAGTCCCAGCTACTAGGGAGGTTGAGGCAGAAGGATCGCTTGAGCCCAGGAGTTTGAGGTTGCTGTGAGCTAGGCTGATGCCACGGCACTCTAGCCCGGGCAAAAAGAGTGAGACTCTGTCTCCAAAAAAAAAAAAAAAAATGGCCAGGCATACTTTTGAAACAACTATATTGCAAAAGATGTTGGTGCATATTATGTATTAAATGAGAAGAGTCTTACAACCCTTCTGCTAGGACTTCAATGATTTACAAATATACACATACACGTATATTTATATACATATGTATACATACACACACGTGTATATATATATGCATAGATGTGTGTATACACAAACATACACACTATAAAGAGAGAATATATTGTCTCTGCTAGTCACCAAAGTGGCCAACAGAGTCTACAAAGAAAAAAAAAAATTGTAGTCTAAGGCCGGGCGCGGTGGCTCACGCCTGTAATCCTAGCACTCTGGGAGGCCGAGGCGGGCGGATCGTTCTGAGCTCAGGAGTTCGAGACCAGCCTGAGCAAGAGCGAGACCCCGTCTCTACCAAAAAATAGAAAGAAATGAATTGGACAGCTAAAAATATATATAGAAAAAATTAGCCGGGTATGGTGGCACATGCCTGTAGTCCCAGCTACTTGGGAGGCTGAGACAGTAGGATTGCTCGAGCCCAGGAGTTTGAGGTTGCTGTGAGCTAGGCTGACGCCACGGCGCTCGCCCCAGGCAAGAGAGTGAGACTCTGTCTCAAAAAAAAAAAAAAAAATTGTAGTCTACACATGTACTCAACAAATTAATTTCCCTACAGGTTTCAATCTTAATTTATTTTAAAACTTATACGACTAAAGGATACAACAACAGAACAAGTACAGAAACAAGGATAACCAAGGCAAACACTGCCAGGCACAGTGGCTCGTGCCTGTAATCCCGGCATTTTGAGAGGCCAAGGTGGGAGGATTGCTTGAGGCCAGGAGTTTGAAACCAGCTTGGGCAACACAGTGAGACCCCGTCTCTATAAAAAATAAACTAGCTGGGTATGGTAGGGCATGCATGTAGTCCTAGCTACTTGGGAGGCTGAGACAGGGGGATGGCTTGAGTCCAGGAGTTTGGGATTGCAGTGAGTAACGATCACACCACTGCACTCCAGCCTGGGCAACGGAGTGAGACCCTGTCTCAGAGAAAAGGGGAAAAAAAAAAAAAAGGCAAAAATCCACAGAAATGGATGAGCCATAGTTCATCTATTTTCTTTAAATGACTTATTTATTCTTCCAAGTCACCATTTTGTTCAATTTATTCAGTTAGTACCTATTAAGTTTCTATTGTCACAAGTGCTGGCTCGATCCCCATAAAAGTTATATATCCAAGCACAAACACAACACATCTCTGTTTTGTTCAAAACCTCAGCAAAAACCATGTTGATTATAAACATAAATGACCAAGGAAGTAAGATCAAAGCAATTGCCCATATGTAGTACTATATATAATGTTTAATACCTATCATCAAAAATATAAACCATATGCCAATAGCTTTATTCAAATTTGCTCAAAATAAAAAGTTGGAAGTATAAGAGTTTCACCTAGGCTGGGCACAGTGGCTCACGCCTGTAATCCTAGCACTCTGGGAGGCCAAGGCGGGAGGATCGTTAGAGCACAGGAGTTCGAGACCAGCCTGAGCAAGAGCAAGACCCCTGTCTCTACTAAAAATAGAAAGAAATTAGCTGGACAACTAAAAATATGTAGAAAAAAATTAACCAGGCATGGTGGCGCATGCCTGTAGTCCCAGGTACTCGGGAGGCTGAGGCAGGAGGATCGCTTGAGCCCAGGAGTTTGAGGTTGCTGTGAGCTAGGCTGATGGCTCGGCACTGTAACCCGGGCAACAGAGCAAGACTCTGTCTCAAAAAAAAAAAAAAAAAGAGTTTCACCTACCTGAGAAAGATCAATGAAATGATTGGCTTCTGCCATCACCTTCACTCGGAAGTTTGTGCCATCATCTGGGCTCAGGGCATAACAGAACACCTGAAAGGCGACACATAGTATATTTAATAAAAACTTGGTCGAATCTTTTGGAAAGACATTGGGTTTAATATATCGTGGTGACAATAAAGCCAACACTGTGGGTTTGTTTTTTTTTTTAAAACAAATAATGATTCTAGAGAAATACTAGTCTTACCTCAAATTTATCAGGATTGTGCATGCCTGGAATAGACTGCATAAGGTGAGAAGTAGGATGATTTCCAAAGTCAGAACTCACATATCCTACACGAAGTCGACCATCACTGAGCTTCAAGTCTTTTGGATGTTCATATGGTGGTTTATGAAGGACATTAATCTACCAACAGAATCCAAGGCTTGTTAGTAAAATGGAGTCTATACATAAATTTTCATCTAGGAAAACTGACTAAAAACACACCAAACCTAAACATTCACACCTGTTGAGGAAGGTTTGACCAGAATACTTCATTTAATTCCTATAGCCAGTTTGATATGACCTTAGCAGGGTATGTAATATGTTTCATACCTTAACATTTTCCTGAGACCTATGAAAAAACGTGAGCAAATTTAAAACTTGTAGGAATGAAGCAGCATGGACAGAGAATGACAAACCCTCCGCCATTTTAGAAAATTCTGTAGGGAATTTTTTTTTTAATGTAGGAAAACCTTTTTAAAAAACTATACCTAGCACTCTAATCTATTCTCCAACCTTTGATCAAGTAGTGTTCTAATTCTCAAAGGTGAGCACAAAATACCAAACACTTTATTAACCATTATGGCTTTCAACTTAAAGGAAAACACCACCAGTCTATTGTTAGTGTTTAAGTTAAGGATTCCACCTTATGAAGTGGGGTTATGCTTGAGACAGGACATAATGGAAAAGGGGGACTGACAAAAGTTTCATTTCTCAACTTGGGTAGTGTTCACTTTACCATAACTCATTAAGCTATACATTTGATTTGCAATTTTCTGTATCTGTGTTTTAGTTTATAACGAAAAGATTAAAACAAAAGAATCATACCTTATCTAGGCAGAGGTTCCCATGCCTCTCAGCAATAGCCTTCCTGAAGCCATGAGAAAGAGGATACAGCATACTATGATGGGGATGCACAGAAGGCAACCTATTCTTCTCCAACTGGTCAGCCACAATGCTGACCAACTTCTTCATTCGCTCATCATAGTCTGTCCAATCACAGACAATCTAGAGGAAGCAAAAAAGAAGTTATTATCCTGAAAACCCTATCCCAAGATCTACTATTGTATGTGTCTTTGGTCTAAAGTAATGTCAGATAACCTATTAAAAAACACTATCTCCAGTCAGGCTTGGATTATTATGGCACATAACAATTAAAAAGCAATTACAACACTGAAAGCCAATTACTGGGGCCTGTTATTCTTTACCTGCAGGCAATGAGCCAAGTTACAATAAGCATCAGGAAAATCAGGCTTAAGTTTCAGAGCCGTGCGGTAAGAAGCTATTGCTTCTGGAATATTCCCTGAATCCTGAAAATAAATAAAGTGCGATGGTGAAGTTTCCTAAAATTAAACTTTAGGTCCTAAGATGCACATATTATAATAAACAGTAGTACCTTGTGAATGGAAGCCAGATTGCTGTGGGCATCTGCAAACGCAGGGTTAATCTGGATGGCACGCGTATAACATTGCAAGGCTCCCTGAACATCCTGCATTTCCTTTAGAGTGTTTCCCATATTAGAGTAGGCATCAGCAAAGGTAGGACTGATTCTAAAAGAGAGGACAAAAGTTTTATTTATCTACTACAAAAATCTTAAACCCCCCCCCCCCCCGTTGTTAGTAAAAGCCATTTTAGCACTTGCCCAATGTGCCAAATGCCAAACATTTAAAAATTAAAAGATAATTTAAAAGGGCCAGGTGCGGTGGCTCACGCCTGTAATCCTAGCACTCTGGGAGGTGGGACAATTGCTTGAGGCCAGGAGTTTGATACCAGCCTGGGGAAACATAGCAAGGCTCCACCTCTACAAAAAATTTAAAAATGAGCTGGGTGTGGTAGTACATGCCTGTAGTCCTAGCTACTCAGGAGGCTAAGGTGGGAAGGAGGGTCACCTGAGTCCAGAAGTTCGTGTTTTAGTGGACTATGATCAAGCCACTGCACTCCAGCCTGCGCAACAGAGCAAGATCCTGTCTGTTTCAAAAAAAAAAAAATTTTTAAATAAGGCTGTGAGTTTCTTACCGAATAGCCTCCTTATAATGCATCAGAGCTTCTTGTAGTTTTCCCTGCTGCTGTAGTACACTTGCTAAGTTTGAATGGGCAGCAGCAAATTCTGGGAAGACCTACAAAGAGTCAAAATCTTAACTGAGATTTACAAAAAACTGTTAAACAACAGTAATAACTTGCCACAACCTTAAGAACTTTGCTCAAGTACCTCTATACCCCTGAACTTCTCTCTACCTTTTCCAAGTCTACTCATTCTCCAAGGCCTAGTAGCTCAAATTCTACCTCTTTCTCTATTTTATACCTCTCCTTGTTTCAAACATAATGAGGTAGACCTCTCCTCCTCTTCATTTATGCTGACTACTCCAGCACCACTGAAATCTCTCTCTGCTAAACTCCTACCACATCTACTAACCACCATACAGCCATCAGGCTCTGAAATTATACACTTATCGATAGCTCCTCTTAAACTATGGGTTAAATTTAATTTTTTGTTCAGATCTTATCTATCCACAGAAAAATGAACTCCGAATGTAGAGATTTTCTTCAGTGTTACACAGGACCTCACATCATACCTTAGGTACTCAATTATTGGTTCAGTGAATAATCTTCTTTTAAATGATTCAACCACTATGTATTTTTACAAAGGTGGACGACATGGCAAACTTAACTGCTTTCCCTCTACTATCACACAGACTAAATACCCAGCCGTACCACCCTCAACATACTTCTAATGCTTTACGATACAAGCGAACTGCCTCTTCGATGTTTCCCTGTTCTCGTTTGATATTGGCTAGGTTATTGAGAGAGTCTGCATGGGTGGGACACAGACGGAGAGCAGTATTATAACAATCTTCTGCTTCAGCGACCTAAAAAACAAAACAAACCATTCAAAAACTACACAGAAGAATCACAGAGCCAACACTGATACTGTTCTAATAACTGCTCAGTTAAGCCTAATGGCTGGTAATACTCCAGAAAATGGGTATTTTTTGGTATTCTTTCCCTCAACCAAAACTCCACAGTAAACCAATGTACCATCAGCCCAATACTTAATAACAATACGTACAAAAAAAGACTTTCTTAATCCTACCAGATAACAAAGAAATAGACTGAGTAAAAATCCTTACACTGCCCTTCTCTTTGAGAGCGTTGGCTAGGTTGCAGTAAGCGTCAGGGAAATGTGGTTGAAGTTCAATAGCTCGCCTGTAGGTGTCTATTGCCAGATCTATCAGGCCTTGCTCATAATACACACAAGCCAGGTTGCCGTGCACCACTGCATGATTTGGACTCAAGCTTAGGGCACGAAGGTAAGCTGCCACAGCTCTGTAAATAAAGAAAACACACACACACACACACGCAAATGCAAATAATTTTTAATGGATGCTTTGTTACAATCAATTCAAGCTGCACTATACCAAAATATATCAAAATACTATACTTCAACCTCAAACCAAAATTGCACCTTTATAAAATGTATTTTTATGCTAAGAAATTTTCAGAAGAACAATGAAGCATATTTTTTAAAAAAAGAAATTTTCTACTCCCACATAATAGGCTTTCCCTTGACAACAAAAAAAGTTGTAAGTCGGGATTTACTTAGCTTTCTGAATCAGATCAAAGGAATAATTTAGTCTAAGAGATAACCATTTCAACAGTTCTACAATAAAGGAAACTGCAACTAAACTCCCAGTGAGAAGGATAATGGCTTTGAAGAAAGCCAACAATGAAAAGTCAGGCAACAATACCTACAAATAAAAGGTAACACAGCAGACATCATGGGCAGGGAAAAACAACATATTAGAGAAGGAAAATGTGTTTCAACGGACCACTGTCATCATTTCAGTCCAAACTCTCAAGTATCAATACAACAGATTCAAGAAAATTTATTAAATAGAACATTCTCTCACCTGTCAAAAATGCGCGCCTCTTTCAAGACATTTCCTAAATTGATATAAGCATCCAAAAAATTTGGGTCAAGGGTGACAGCCTAAAAATTTCAAGACAGTTACTTAGAGCAAGTTAGGATTTTGCCAGATTAACTTCCCAATTGAATAATTTTTTATTCTGAGGTCATTTTCAACCTCCAATTACATTCCCTAGTATAATTAAATCTTATTTCATTTTTAAAACCCAATTTATTTAGTACCTTCTCATTATTTTTATAAACCTCAATTTTATGAAAACAACTTCTCATGTTCTCATGAGCAAAATGGGTCCTGAAGGAAAAAATTTAAAAGTGTATCTGCTTCAATTTTATCGAGCTAAATACTTCTAATGATTGCCCCTATTTTATTCACAATTAGTTAACCAGTCTAACTCTTCTAATGGCAGAAAGAGGCAGCAAGCTC
Source organism: Indri indri (assembly GCA_004363605.1). Taxonomy (NCBI): domain Eukaryota; kingdom Metazoa; phylum Chordata; class Mammalia; order Primates; family Indriidae; genus Indri; species Indri indri. The sequence continues at coordinate 19,135 of RJWJ010005374.1, forward strand.
TTACTGAAAAGGAATCATATACCTCAGTTGCACATATACAACTGTATACTCAGCAAGACCTTAGTAAGATATATAATTAGAACTATATACTCGGTAAGACACAATACTTCAAGGAGATACTAACCATTAAATGATGTCATCTGAATAACTCAGAAGTTGTCTTAAAATATGGCTGGATGTATCTAGAGCAGTGATTCTCAACCTTGGCAGTATATTAAGAATTCACCTCCTGGCCGGGTGCAGTGGCTCATGCCTGTAATCCTAGCACTCTGGGAGGCCGAGGCGGGAGGATCGCTCGAGGTCAGGAGTTTGAGACCAGCCTGAGCAAGAGCGAGACCCCGTCTCTACTAAAAATAGAAAGAAATTAGCTGGACAACTAAAAATATAGAGAGAGAAAAAATTAGCCAGGCATGGTGGCACATGCCTGTAGTCCCAGCTACCCAGGAGGCTGAGGCAGGAGGATCGCTTGAGCCCAGGAGTTTGAGGTTGCTGTGAGCTAGGCTGACGCGAGGGCACTCTAGTCCGGGCAACAGAGTGAGACTCTGTCTCAAAAAAAAAAAAAAAAAAAAAAAAGAACTCACCTCCTAAAAGGTGTCTGGACTCTATCACAGGCCAACGAGGCCAGGATATCCATATCTTTTTACAAGTTCCTCATGTGCAACCAACATAGAGAACCACTGATCAAGAAAGGTACTCCAGCTGGGCACGGTGGCTCAAGCCTGTAATCCTAGCACTCTGGGAGGCTGAGGCGGGAGGATCGCTCGAGGTCAGGAGTTTGAGACCAGCCTGAGCAAGAGTGAGACCCCGTCTCTACTAAAAATAGAAAGAAATTAGCCAAACAACTAAAAATAGAAAAAATTAGCTGGGCATGGTGGCACATGCCTGTAGTCCCAGCTACCCGGGAGGCTGAGGCAGGAGGATCGCTTGAGCCCAGGAGTTTGAGGTTGCTGTGAGCTAGGCTGACGCCACAGCACTCTAGCCCAGGCAACAGAGCCAGACTCTGTTTCAAAAAAAAAAAGAAAGGTACTCCTTGCTGTGCATTAAGATGTAGGGGGGAGTGGAAAAAAAGAAAGGTACTCCTATAGTGTGGTAAATGTAAACTTTAATCAAAACACTGAAAAGGTAAACAGTAATTGTAAATACATTTAAAACATTCATAAGGAACACTGTATCTTCACTTAGATGGTAACTCTGTAGTAAAGACAGCATGCTGCATTTAACTGAGATTGTCTACGGTGATAGATGTCCTCCCCAAAAATCTTTTAACTTTTTATTCTGGAAATTTTCAAACATACAGAGGAACATGAACCCAACAAACCCATGTCTCCCTTATCCATCTCCAATTCATAAATCATGTTCAATCTTATTTAATCTATATTCCAACCTACTCCCCCCAGATCATTTTCAAACAAATCCCAGACATACTCCATTTGAAAATATTTCAATACGTATCTCAGAAACAAGAATGCTTCTCCCTCCCAACATAACCACAATACCATTATACCTTAAAAAAATGACAGCAATTCCTTAATATCAAATATCCACTCAGCGGTCCAATTTCTGATTAGCTTTACATCAGGATCCAAATAAGACCCATACAATTTGTCAATGTGCCTTTCTCAGTTTCTTTAATCCCTGAAATTGTTTAATTAAAATCTCCATTTTTATTCCTGCAATTTGTTGAAGAAATCAGATTATTATCCTATATAGCTTCCCATAGTTTGGATTTTTCTGATTGTATCCCTATGGTGTCCTTTAACATGTTTCCCTGGCCCATGTATTCCCTGCAAATTGGCAGGTGGAACTAGAAGCTTAATCAGATTTGGGTTTTCTCTTTTTCCAAGACTACTTCACTAGTAGAATTGTTTTCTTCTACCACAAGGTACTTAGTATCTGGTTGTATTTCTTTATTTGCTATTGATAAATGCCTAGAGCTATTAACAGTGATACTCTATCATTCTTTCTTCCTTTATCAGTTGAAATACTTTTATAAGAGAAACTCCCCCATTAACTATTGGGATACTCTAAAGTCCAGTTCATACAGGAGAGGGAGGACAAATGCTTTATTCCCTTTTTTTTTTTTTTTTGAGAGAGAGTCTTGCTCTGCTGCCCTGGCTAATGTGCAATGGCATGATCATAGTTTGCTGCAACCTCAAACTCCTGGGCTCAAGCAATCCTCTTGCCTCAGCCTCCCGAGTAGCTGGGCCTACAGGCTCACACCACTGTGCTCCGCGAATTTTTCTATTTTTAGTAGAGACGGGGTCTTGCTGTTGCTCAGGCTGGTCTCAAACTCCTAAGCTCAAGCAATCCTCCTGCCTCAGCCTCCCAGAGTGCTAGGATTACAGGCGTGAGCCACCTTGCCTGGCCCTTTTTTTCAATCTTTAATTGACAAATAACAATTGTGCTGTATATTTATGGGGTACAATGTGATGTTTTGATCTATGTATGCATTGTTGAAAGATTCAGCCAAACTAATTAATGTATCCATCACCTCACCAACTTTTTGTGGTGAGAACGTTAAAAATCTATTCTTTTAGTAATTTTGAAATATATAATACATTATTATTAACTGTGGTTACCATGCCAGTACAATAGATCACTGAAACTTATTTTATTCCTCCCGTCTAACTGAAACTTTGTACCATTGGAGCAACATCTCCCCTTTTCCCATCCCTCTCAGCCTCTGGTAACCACCTTTCCACTCTGTTTCTGTGAAATCGATTTTTTTAGATTCCACAGATAAGTGAGATCATACAGTTATTTGTCTTGCTATGCCTGGTTTATTTCACTTAGTATAAAGCACAGGCAACAAAAGCAAAAAGAGACAAATGAGATTGCATCAAACTAAAAAGCTTCTGTACAGCAAAGGAAATAATTAACATAGTGAAGAGACAAGCCACAGATTGGGAGAAAATATTTGCAAGCCACACATCTGATAAGGGGCTAATATTTAAAATATATGAGAAGTTCAACTCAATAGCAAGAAAACAAACCTGATTAAAAAATGGGCAAAGGATCTGAACAGACATTTCTCAAAAGAAGAGATACGAATGGCCAGATACATAAAAATATGTTCAAGATCCTTTTGTAGTTCATGAGCATGATGACTGGGTGTTCATGCGCATGTTTGAGATGTGCCACTCTCAAACCTTGTTACGACATCGGCACATTACCCATCTGACATGAAAAAAAAAAGAAAAAAAAATATGTTCAACATCACTAATCGTAAGGGAAATGCAAATTAAAACCACAATGAGGGGCCAGGCGCGGTGGCTCACGCCTGTAATCCTAGCAAACTGGGAGGCCGAGGCGGGCGGATCGTCCTGAGCTCAGGAGTTTGAGACCAGCCTGAGCAAGAGCGAGACCCCGTCTCTACCAAAAATAGAAATAAATTAATTGGACAGTTAAAAATATATATAGAAAAAATTAGCCGGGCATGGTGGCGCATGCCTGTAGTCCCAGCTACTCGAGAGGCTGAGACAGTAGGATTGCTCGAGCCCAGGAGTTTGAGGTTGCTGTGAGCTAGGCTGACGCCACGGCACTCGCCCCAGGCAAGAGAGTGAGACTCTGCCTCAAAAAAAAAAAAAAAAAAACCACAATGAGATATCACCTTGCACCTGTCAGAATGGCCATTATCAAATGAAGTGAGTTAAACGAGCTTTCTATATTTTAATGCTTTACTGTTTCAGTTTTATAAGTGAAGATTTTATTTTAAAAACCAGTGGGAAAGAGTGGGGTTTTTTTTGTATGTCTGGGTCATTCAGGCAGTACATCTGAATTAAGATGAATGTAGACAAATAAAGAAAAAGAAAACCGGAAAAAAAAAAAAAGACAAATGATCTTAGACAAGGTAGCATGAAAAATTAAAAATCTGAAATTTAAAAATTTTAAAGAAAAAATCTGATAAAAAGAAAAAACAAAACAAAAAGACAAATGATAACAAGTGTTAGCGAGGATGTGGAGAAAAGGGAACCCTTGTACACTGATGGGGGAATACAAATTAGTACAGCCATTTTGGAAAATAGTATGGTGGTTCCTCAAAAACTGTATTCTTCTCCTTTTCTTTTTTTTTGAGACAGAGTCTCGCTCTCTTGCCTGGGGCGAGTGCCATGGCGTCAGCCTAGCTCACAGCAACCTCGAACTCCTGGGCTCGAGCAATCCTACTGTCTCAGCCTCCCGAGTAGCTGGGACTACAGGCATGCGCCACCATGCCCGGCTAATTTTTTCTATATATATTTTTAGCTGTCCAATTAATTTCTTTCTATTTTTGGTAGAGACGGGGTCCTGCTCTTGCTCAGGCTGGTCTCGAACTCCTGAGCTCAGGACAATCTGCCTGCCTCGGCCTCCCAGAGTGCTAGGATTACAGGCGTGAGCCACCGTGCCCGGCCTGTATTCTTCTCTTTTTAACCAGTTTTCAAAATGAGTTGTTCCTTATCTTCCAATGGTGACCAATGAATTTTTTAGTATAATTATGAGCTCATGGACTTAAATATATTTGGTAAGTTTCAGTATATTTCAGTTACTATTCTTGTTGATGCTCAAGTCCCCATCTTTAGCCAGTGGAAGCCTCTTCAAGTTGCCTGAGTCCTTTTGAGATAAAGTAGTATGCCAAAGCTTCCTTGCTTTCTGGTATGACAAGGCATTCCAGACAAATCTCACATATTTCCTGCCCCAGACCTGGAATCACCCTTTTCACCAAGAAGCCCTGCTTCTTTAAAGCCCACTTTAAAATGCATTTTTAATTACTAAAGTACATTCTCAATGCCAAACCGGAAGCTGCCATACCACATCCCATCCAGCAAACGCTGCAATACAGATGCTTCTCCACTTAGAAAAAGGTTACATCCCCATGAACCCATCCTAAGTTGAAGATATCTCAAGTCAAAAATGCATTTAATACATTTACTAAACATCATAACTTAGCCTAGCCTACCTTAAACGTTCTCAGAACGCTTATATCCACCTACGGTTGGGCAAAATCATTTAACATAAAGTCTACTTTATAATAAAGTGTTGATATCTCATATAACTTATTGAATGCTATACTGAAAGTGAAAAACAGAACAGCCGTATGGCTACTCAAAGCACAGTTTCTGTTAAATGCGTGTATCTGTCACACCACTGTAAAGTAAAAAAAATTCCTAGTCGATTCCTAAGTCAAACCATAGTAAGTCAGGGACCATCTGTACTGTCAGAGAAACAAAGACATTATGTGACTGGTTAAGTAAAGACCTATTATTTAGTTCTGATAAAAAACTCTGTACACGTACGTACTTCATAAATACCAATTATTAATTTAACTAACCTTTTCAAAGTGATGAATTGCAAGCCAAATCTCCCCTTGTGCATTGAAAACACAGCCAAGATTACTCCATGCGACCGCAAAGTTCGGTTGCGTCTCGATTGCTTTCAAATAACATGCCTTAGGAGGGGTTAATGAAAGAAGATGGGAGGGGAAGGAGGTAAAGGGAAAGGGGAAAATTTGTAAAGGGAAAAAAAAAGATTGGGGGGAGGGGGGAAGAAGGTGATATCATTATTCCTTCTCTGACCAGCCAAAAGTGACCCTGCAGCATAGGCTTGCTTGCGCCAAAACTAATGCGCTGCCACAGCTGGCTGCTCCTGCGCCTGCGCCACCAGAACCCAAGTGCAAACCACCGTGTTCAGTTCTGCCAACCAATGAGCAACCCCTTACACTGGGACTAACGTGGGAAGTCAGTTGCTAGAAGACCGTATGCTGGACTTCTCTTACCCGAACACCTAAGGGCTCTTGTTATGTTTTCAAGTCGTATCTAGAGGGCACCACTACCAAGTTTTCCTACCCCCACCATTTCCCAAAGTGTGTTCCACAAGGTGTTAAGAGATGTCACTGGAAAAAAGGATTTCATGATCAAATAAATTAGGAAAACAGGTTTCTTCACTATAGGACTACCCTAAGCCTTTAATAGTATCACAGGGATCCCTGAACTTAGTTGACCATGGAACTCTTCTTTCCTTGGGCATTTTATGAAACACATTTTGGGAAACGCTACTCTTCGACAATAATGGTCCTCACTAGCATCAAAACTATCCTACTGAAAAGAAAAAGGTTTTTCTGCCAAGTCAGATATCACGAAGCCAGGCTTTAAGTTACATCCTCACAATGCCTTGTCTCCCAAGAAGAACTGAGGCTGAAACCTCACATGACAGGATTGCACCTAGGTTGAGGTCCCTGTAATGCGAGCGCAAACATCGCTTGCGCAACCTAACAGCATCGCACTGCGCAATCGCTGCGAACTGCTGCGCTACATAGAACACCCCTAGACGCAGCAAACGGCCAACCAGATCCATTAATCTACTAGACAGGCCCATAGAGAATATTTGTTTAATGAGATTAGTTAGACTTGAGGTATGTTAAAACCCAATTTTATCCAAAAAGGCTACAGAATAGGACTGAGGGAGCCAGTCAATCAGATTACTCATCTAGTCAACCGTTCACAGGGGCTCATTCGCACGCAATGCGCATTAACGCTGCGCAGCCTTTGCGCTACTGCAGGGTCACAGCGCATCATCAGAAGAGCAGAATGCTGCAATCCAAACAAAGAAGAAAAAAGGAAAAAAAATGAACAACAAGAAGAGTTAGAAGCTTTTACTAAGTAAATTATCTCTAATAATTTTTAATATCTTAATTAACTTTTACTTATCTTTGACAGAATTGTGGCTATAGTATAAAACATTCTCTTAAATAACTTGCTTGTAAATAAAATTATTTTAAGCTGTTTCTGAAGCCACAAGACAGAAGATTCAGGCATGGAGGCAAATTGTTTTGCTGTGGCAGTTACAAACCCGTTACCATATTTCTCATCATGTGACTTTTCGGTGCGTTCCTTGCTGGAAGAGGAGGAGGTTGTGTGTCTGCCCTAGATCCAGGCCTCGAGCTCCCTTCAGCGAGGCACCTTACGCATGGAATAGGAGGTTTCACCCACCTGAAACCTTCTAAATACAATATCAATGGTGAAAAACCAAAAACAAGAGAGAAAATAAAAACAAGATCATTAGTAAAAGTTCAACAAAGCAATTGAAATTCTTTGGATGTCTATTACATATGGGGATGAGGACAGTCTCAAGTCTGTAACATGGGAAACATGCAGAAGGGACAGGGTTAATCAGGGCTATTGCATACAGCAGGGATTTTTGCTGGAAGAAAGGCTCTTCATTTTCTACAAAGACAACTTAATTTGGCTTCCATCTACTAGGAATATGCTGGCTTGAATTTTCAAATGCACTGATTACAAAAGAAATACATTGCATTTCACTCAAGAGTATTTTCTTGTTTACTAAATTCTCACAAAAAACAGAATAACATTTTTCAAACTAGGTGTCTCCAGAGCTCTGAAATAAAGAAGTCAGCAACCTAAGGCAGGCGCAACGTCTCAGCCTAAACCGATCTCTAAAGCTGCAGTGAAGTGCAATTCATGTTAGCTGTCCGCTTGGTGGGGTGACAATTAATAGGAGCTGATCAAATATTTGTCCTATAAATTACCAATTAGATTTATCGGCTAAGATTGAAATCAATTACAATTCATTAGCTGGAAACCTACATAAGGTTAATCCAAAGTGTCAGCAGAATTTATGAGCTATGCACTCAAAACTAGTGCCTTTTTAACATTAGATGGTGCTGAAAAGCCTTCTCCCTCCCTGGACGAAGCAAACAGACAGCTACGCTGCGCATACACTCCACGCATTAGCATGCGCGTGGGGCTCAGAGCAACAGGTGGGAGTTTCAGAAGCATTCTGGTTTCTCCCCACTCCTCACCCCTGCAGCGCGGTTGCGTAAGGTGGCTTGTAACAAGACAACTGCATTTATAAATTTAATTTTAAATTATACCAAAAGCTTTAATTAACCCAACCTGGTGTTCAAACTCATTATTTGAAAACACAGAATGCTAAAAGCCACCTTTCCACTTTGGCAAGTTTTCTTTCGATCAGTCCATTTCCCAAACAAACCAGCTTTGTCCTTCTGACTTTTTTTTTAAGGGAGTGGGGTAGGGAGGAATAAAAGAAGGAAATGAGGAAGAAAAGGAGGTAGACAACCAGGATTGGAAAAGAGGAAAAAGGAACTCAGGGAGGGAGTAAGGACAAGAAGGGGCAGGACATTCCAATTATTAATTTGCAATCATTTTAACAGCCTTTCTTCCACTGTAAAAAGGGTGAGGAAGATGAAGGGAGGAAGGTTAAATAAGAATTTTAAATGCCAGCATTACAGGGTAACATTTGGATGAAATTCTTCTCCACTTACAAGCCACAAAGGACTTAGAAGAGCAGCATTTTCAATGGCACCTGCATCATATAGGAGTCTTGAGCCAAATCACAGGCGCTCTGCTTGTCACCAGCAGGCAAGCCTCAGATTTGAAGGAATGTTATTTATTCCCACATAAGATCATGACAGAGCCCATTGTTATAAAGATGATCTAGCTCAGCAGAAAGGCTCCAAAATGTCCAGGTTCTTGCTTTACCCCCAGATTTAGAACAGATATGCCAAAGCCTGGCCCTGCTCTAGTCTGAGGCGATTCATGCCGTCAGTTTTCCTCAGTTTCATAGGACTGTTTTGTGAAGATAGCTCAATGAAGAGTTGAAGACTTGGCAAAAAGTACAAGTTTTCATAACACTGATGTTTAAATGTGTTCTATCAAACACCTACCTTGGCTTCTTCCAAGCGACCCAGGGCTTTGAGCAGGTTCCCCAGGTCACTGCGAACACAGTACAAATCCTAGAAACCCAGAGATACTCTGTCATTAATTATACTCTGCTCCGTCGATCACAAATATCTTGAAATCATTTTTATGCATCTAGCTCCCTGCCATTTTATTCTGTCAACCAAAGATACTGCTTGACCAACTTAAGTGCAGGACCACAATCCTTCATCCTTAATTCCAAATTCCAAAAAAGTTCCAAAAACTCATTTGATGGTTAAATCTAACCTGAATTGACATGAAGCTATTTATAGAATTTATTTATCTCACTTAGTACAAATACTCATATATTTTGGTGCAGAAATATGTTTTACTATAAAGTGCTGCTTCAGACCTGGCTGAGAGTTTTATATGTGGTATTTTATCTTCCTAAAATCCTAAAAATTCTCTATTTTGAAATGCATTTGGCCCTACCAGTTTCAGATAAAAGACTCCGGGACATTACCAGAGCTTCTCCCCTCCCCAAATATCAGTCATGTTAAAAAAATTTATCAAATATTTGTTCAACTATTTTATTCAAGGCTATGATGAATCTCTCCTATATCAAGGACCAAAAATTTTCCACAGTGAGCAAAGAAGTATTTAGCAAGTGATTACCTATCAGAAAATCTACCCTTAGGCTGTCAGACATATTTAGAAACCTTAACTTCATTTCACTATCAGGCAGGATTACCATCCAACCAAAGCCTCAATCCTGGCACCTGCCACTAGATTACTCATTAGTATTAAGTGCCATTAGAGTTGAGTGGGTGAATAATGAAAAGCAGTTGACTCTGCTTTTTATTAGCAGCTCAATTGTGTTGCTAGTCATCTGACTCACCAGTCCATTCATCAGTATGAGACACTCATCAGAACACTGAGCTTAAATTTTTATTTGCCCTATTTTTCCTTTGTTAGTCAAATCTATCAGTCCACAAGCAGAGACAATAGCAATACCAAGTACACTTATCGTTCCAAATGCCCCATGGGTAAAATAGCCTTAAATTAAGTCCTGGAAAGTGAAGTTGTGTCAACTATGCCAAATTATCATATATATTTTTCTCTCTGCAACTGTATTATGGTTTCCAGAATCAGTAAATTTTACTGATAAACAGCTTTTGTGATTGCATTATCATCATCCATCAAGTGAACCAAAAAGTGTGCCAAAAGTACACTGCCACAGAACAATCTTATGGCCGGCCACACTGGGTCAGCCCTATGATCTACCTGACTCAGTACCGCCCCTCAGGCAATGACTGATGTTTTGGGAGAATATGGTTGTCTCCCATGACCTCAGGCACAAAAGGCTAATACTAATCCTCAAAACATCGTAGGTACCATTAATCTTATTGCAGACTTATCCTCCTCTAATTAGTCTAAGCACTTTTTAACCCTATTTATACTCTCTCTTAGAAGTAATGAATTCTATAATCTTGCTATCTACTTGGTATGGTTATTTTTTTCCTAAAGGGTCAGGATCTATTATTCTAGGACAAAAATAAAGGGTTACCCCTCTGTTTTGGCAGACTATGACTGAATAATCCAATCTGTTCGTAAATTCTTCTACTACTTAATAATTGTGGTTATACATCTTTGGACTTTTACCAACTCCTATGCCTTTCTAAGCCATTATTATAATAAGTCTTGCAATAATTCTCCAACAATGACTGTAATGACTATATATTTTAACCAACAGTTGCATAATTTTACCCTGTAGTTTAACACAATGTTCATAGTTAAAAATAATCTTGGCCCTCTTGTTATGACAGGAGGTCCTACAGGGGGGTCCATCCATCATCTGTGGCCAATGTATCTTGCTCCGTAGACCTACCTTGCCCTTCCTCAATAAACTAAGTTTCACACTTAAAAATCTTCAAAATTACTATAAAATAAAGATTACTATAAGTAGTAAGGCAGTTTTAGAAAGAGGTAAAACATGTCATATTAAATATAACAGTGAAATCCAATTCTCCTGCTTGGGAATCCAAACCTATACGCACAAACAGCTGATTTCTAGAAAATGCAAGGACATCATCATTTTCCCCAAAAGTTCAAAACCTAAGACCTTCAAATTCTGCATCATCTACCAAATCAAAACATTGTTAAGAATCACATTTCCCAAATATGGCCCATTCTATCCATCCCAGGTTAATACTTTTCATGCAAACCTCTATTCAATTCAAAAATATGCCTGGAACTGTGGGGAAAAGAAATTAATAGAATCTTTATCAGCAAGCAGCTTACAATCGACATGGAAAGACAAGGCACACACTAAATGCCAAAACGGTAATAAAGCATTTAAAGAGAAGTAGATGAACTCAAAGGAGAAGTTTAAGCTAGGCAGTGAAGGATGAGTATAGGGTTTTCATAGACAAGGGAGGGAGGAATTGTAAACAGGGGGAAATAGTATGAATAAAGGTAAGGAGATGAAAATCAGTAAGATTTTCCTATAAAACTATTCCTCCTAAGATGGCATCTGTTTCCTGCCTTTCCTCCTAGAGCCCCCCCAACCCCCCCACCCATAATATCTATACACATACATACACATGAAGTAAAATCAGGTCGATAAAAACCTACAGTTCTCAATTGGCTCTCAAATTAAATTCAAACTCCTCAGCCTCTCTATTCTTTCCAAATCTTCCAATTGACTCTCCTCTACTACATTCACTTCTTGTTACTACTTGACTCACCACTTCAGCCAAGGAAGTCTACTTGCTATTTACCTTCCTACAGAATGCTTAGGTTATAAGCACCCACTCAAGGAAATCTTCTGATTAATACTCTCCAACAATAATCATCCGAGGAGCTTACATCTTTTTTTTCTTTATGGGCTGGGTCCTATCTCTTATTATAACATATTATAACCCACAAATTTTCCCCCAATTCCTAACAAAGCATTGTACACACAATAAGTACTCAAATATTTAAATGTGACATCTGCACAGCAACCTTAACAAAAAGCAGAACAGAGAAGAATAGGAATATATGGTTTTCTACAGTTCAGCTGTATAAGTGAGGCTCACAACAATAAATAACATGACAGTAACACACGATGGTCAGGATGCCAGTAGCTCTCAATTCATGCATCCACAATCAAAGCAGAAGCAATGATTCAACAACATATAGATTCAACAACAGAGCTACTTAGAGCAACTCAGGGTTTATAGCCATTATACAAAGGACAATTTTATACACAATTCATAAGACAGATTGCTGGGTATGGGCAACTCTAGGGAGCCATCATGTGAAAGAATACCATCTGCAACAGCACCTTCGAATACGATGGACTAAAATTTTCGTGAAATCATTAAGCCATCCAACATTATGGAAGACAATTCAGAATGTAAAAATATGAATAGCAACATCTTAAAAGTAATTCTATAATCAAGTCACAGAGAAAAACTCCCAAATTGACGTATTAACTTAAAAAGATAAACACAGCTGAAAACAGGTTACCAAGAATACTACCTTAACATTTTACTCTTTCACTGCTGCAAAACCAAAATAACCTCTGAGTTTCCTTAATCATTTTTCATAGAATGCCAACTACATCTATGATCCAGGCCCACAATGCACTAAAGATGCATTTAAGCACCGTCAACAAGAACACAACACAAGGAACAGACTCAAAGAGTGTCAGTACCAAACTGACAACGGGCATTTGACACAAAGTTTAAATGTAGTTAACACTAAATAACCTGAAATAAACTAAAGCGTGATCACTATGGTGTATTTAGGTGAAATCAAGGGAGTTTGCACAATCCTATTTTCATTCTTACTAGTAAGAACAGAGAAATAAAGTAGCACCTTCCACTGTAAGAAACATAGAACCAGATAGGAACATATGGGTCATTCAATGCCTTCAAGAGGTAATCCCATGATTTATTTTAGTACTGTCTCACTTCTTTGGTAGGGCACGAAGATGAGCTTCATGTTAACAAGTTAGATACTTAATAGCATGGTTCCATCTCCCACTTTAGTTTTCCCTTCTCAACACACTCCTACAATTTGGTATGCTGTCAGTAGCAATGACTGCTCTGTCATATAAGCAATTGAAAAACTTGAGCCAAGGGAATCAGAATTAAAGTTGGTAAGGACCGCAGCTGTGCAAGAGGGCACAAATGAGTTTACGCTCAATCAACAAATTAAGGGTGGAAACGACCCTGATTAATAAAGGGAAAGAACTTACTGTGACAACAGGGTACACAGGTGAGCCCTGAGCCTTGGGAAGAATGAAGTCCAAGCCCCAGTGGCAGCACATACAGGGTTTCCCTAAAACTTTCTGTGGGTAACTAGCTAGATAGTACTACAATAAAAATTACAAAAAGTCACACAAATTTAGATTTATATGCATTGAAAACTATTCAAAAAGAAATGAATTTTTGTAAAAACATTTTAACCCTCAAAATTAATTGAAAAAATAATTGTTAATAGATGTCATGATAAAAAGTGATTTCAGATCTTTAAGCAAGCTAATAAATTAAACTTCAATTTCCTCTCCACTCCCACTGCTTCACTTGACCAGCCTTAAAAAAAAATTTAAAAAAAAACAAACAATTTCCTAACCTATAAAATGGAGATTAAGGGACAGCAGGATATGATCAGTGGTTTTCAAACTGTGCTCAAGGGCTGCCTGGAGGGGTGGGTGCCCTCTGGGCACATCATTCCATTTTTATCTTTTATTTCTTTTCACTTCAACATTTGTTTTGAAGCTATTCAGGCTCAGGTTTTAATATACACGTCACCATTACTAGCTATGTGATCCCAAGAAAGTTACATAACCCCCAAGTCCTTGGTTTTTTTAAATTGGTAAAATTGTAATACCATCTACTTTGAAGGATCATTACAAGCATTAACTAAGACCAATCATCTGAAGCCAATAGCACAGTGTCTGAGCACATAGTAGACATTCAATAAATGGTAGCTATAATAGTTAATAATAATTATTAACCACTTCCGGGTTGGTTGCAAAACTGAATGTTAACAACATGGCTTGGGAATATATTCTTAAACTTTTTCTGGATTCCTATAACCCCTCACTTTATCACTTACCTCTTAAGTTTACATTTACTTTCCCTAACTTAAAGTTTTGAGAGCAAGCCTTATGTTTTTGTATCTTTCAGAGACTCTAATCACAGTATGAACTTAATGTCTGCCAACTGGGCCTCACTTGTTCCCCAGAACACCTCTGCAACTTAGACCAAAAAAAAAAAAATTAAAGAACCAATCAAAAGCCTGGTGGAGATAGTATCACCTCAATTCTACCACTTCTAATTATGTTGAAAGAAAAGAGAACAGGATATTGAGAACCAAATTTTGTAGCCTAGCTTTCATGTCACTAATCCATATATTGGCATCTTGTTTTAACTATATTACAGGTTAAGACCCTGTGGCCACCATTTCTTGAAAATCAACTGCTGCAAACACCTATCAAAATTTATCCAAAATTAATCACAACAGTACAAAGAAACAATGTCATGTGTCCTATACTTTATGGGCATTATAAAAAATTGATGAGTTTCTTGCAGTAAGAATAATTTTTATGCTTTTTAATGTAACTTGCTAGATAAAATGAACTTAACATAATGCAGACCAGGTCAAAGCAATTTCATCATTTTAAGTACATAAACATTTCTAAACTCTTGACTTTATTCCATACAAAAACCTATTTCAGTGTCTGAAGTATCAAGCTATGTTTCTTTCTGGGTTTCTGTGAGGGGAAAATAACCATTAAAAATTTTACTCACAGGATTGTACTGAAGAGCAGAGACATAAGCTTGTACTGCCCCTTCCATGTCGCCTGCTGCTACCAAGGCAGCTGCCAGGTTAATATAACCATCGATGAAATCAGGTTTGAGACGCAACGCATGTCGATAATGTTCAATTGCTTCCTGCAACTGCCCTCTTTCCTTGTATACGTTCCCCAAGTTTGAATAGGCTTCTGCCAGAAGGGGATTCTGCTTAATTGCCAGGGTGCTAAAGTGAGCAGATCTGGAAAAGGTGAAAAGCATTGATGTATGGGTATGTATGTTATAGAAAAGGAGGTATGGCCCATACGCAACTCAGTTTCTGAAGATCCTATGCTATTGCTAATTACATTAACAATACACTATCTTTTAACTAGTGCATAAAAGGGAACATTTTAGAAATCAAAGTTTTTCAAAAGTGGAAGTATTCCAGATTTCAAATTGAACAGCTTTTTCTTATGAGATAAAGTTTTCCCTAGAGTTAATGTTACAAAACTGTAGCACTGGAAATCATGATCATTAAGATCAAGAATGAAAATGCTATGTGCATGAGTCTCATTTTCCATTTGTTAAGATTTAATGACACACATTTTTAAATGTCTAAATATGCCAGAATAACAATTTATTAAAAAGACAAGAACACAAATTCTTCCCTTTTGACTGATTCAACTGATTAGCTAAAAGCAACACATTGTAACAATTTAATGACTCCATTAGCAATTTGAACCACTCTTACCACAGCAGATACAACCATCATTTCTGAGCATTTCAAGTCCCTCAAGCTTGACATGTCTTAAAGGGTGAGACTGGATGCTCAGATGTACACCAAGAATAATTTATTACCTGAACAGAGTTTAGAAAGTAGCAGACCCAGGTGGAAAAAAATCTAGCAAAGGTCTCTAGTCATACTGATAACATAACCACCACCACAAAAGGAGGGGCAAAAACTGGCAGCTGAGCGTGCCACAGGTGGGCAAGAGAGCAGATGTGCTTTGGTCGTTCAGTTGAAACTCAGTACTGGAAAAATTTCAAGTTCAAATATTTAAGTATCACTTTTCAAGCTCAGCACCCAGAGGTAGCAATCACCAGCAGGTACCCCCCACACACACACATCTCCTACCTGTCCAGCCTTCGACACTGGAAGTGTATAGATGAAAGTAATAAAAGCACACCAGTATTGTCTGGCTCTTGTCTCCAGAGCTGCATGCAGTGTCTCTCAGCTGCCTCAAAATCTCCTGCCTGATACTCTCGATGTGCCAACTCAGCTAACCCTTGGAAGGAAAGCATACGTTTCGTTGGTTCTGGAGAATCATCAAAACATTTGAGGGAAGGAGGGGGGAAAACAAAAAGTTAGAAATGCAAACCAAAAAATGTAAAAATATGGTATATTAAACTTAAAGATGAAAACGCTTGAAATTATGTAAAGCACTAGAGTGTTCTGCACGTTATTTATATCTCCAAGTTAACATCAGGTGCAGAATTGGCATTTTTAGAATTCACCCATTAATACTTTTCCTCAAACTAGAGAGGACTATTAACTTCCAAATGAGATTACATTTAACGAGCAAAAATACTTTGTACACTGAACATTATTCCTTATACTTTAGTTAACATACAGAAACAAAATATTAAACGTGTGATTTGCAAGGTCACAAAGACTTAATGTCAGAATAGCCTACTGAGAAACTTAACATCCTGTACCCTTGTTTTAGGTTGGATTTGTGGTAACAATCTATCTCTTAACCTCAGTGGGCGCACCAGATGTGTCTTTAACTCTTGAAATTATACTGTGTTTGTTTATTTCACAGATTTTTATTTTTTAAAAGGGCAACACTAGAAACAAGCCTAAGGGAAAAAAACTAAAAGTCAAGGTGCTATTTTTAAAACAGTGGATAAACAAGATGAATTCAACTGAGAACTTAATATCCTGTACCTTGTTTTAGGTTGGACTTGTGGAAACAATCTATCTCTTACCCTCAGTGGGCGCACCAGATGTGTTTTCAACTCTTGAAATTATACTGTGTTTATAAATTTCACAAATTTTTATTGTTTAAAAGGGCAACACTAGAAACAAACCTAAGGGAAAAAACCTAAAAGTCAAGGTGCTATTTTTAAAACAGCGGATAAACAAGATGAATTCAACTGAGAACTTAATATCCTGTACCTTGTTTTAGGTTGGACTTGTGGTAACAATCTATCTCTTAACCTTAGTGGGTGCACCAGATGTGTTTTTAACTCTTGAAATTATACTGTGTTTATATATTTCACAAATTTTTATTGTTTAAAAGGGCAACACTAGAAACAAGCCTAAGGGAAAAAACCTAAAAGTCAAGGTGCTATTTTTAAAACAGCGGATAAACAAGATGAATTCAACTGAGAACTTAATATCCTGTACCTTGTTTTAGGTTGGACTTGTGGTAACAATCTATCTCTTAACCTCAGTGGGTGCACCACATGTGTTTTTAACTCTTGAAATTATACTGTGTTTATATATTTCACAAATTTTTATTGTTTAAAAGGGCAACACTAGAAACAAGCCTAAGGGAAAAAACCTAAAAGTCAAGGTGCTATTTTTAAAACAGCTGATAAACAAGATGAATTCATTCGTCCAGAGCCAAGATATTTAAAGGGGTCATCAAACATTTTAAATAATGACCCAAGATTATATTGCTCCTCTACCATCCCAAAGTCACAAAGAGACCAAATTAGCTAAATCCCACCCTTGCTGGTTTAGCACTAACATTTTCCAAAGAGCTCTGGCACTGACCAAAGGATAAAGACCATGGCAACCAATCCTACATAAACCAAGCAGTTACCTACAACTGCAATGGTTAAAAAAGCAAAAAGAACAGGAAAACGCTGAAGTATAAAATATTTGACAAAGAGCAACAGAATACATAGGTGTAGTAGGTGACTTAATTCAGATACATAAAGATAAAGGGTATGAAGCCTAGAGAAGAAAAAAAACTGCCTAAGTTTCAATTGTAAATACCTAAAACAGTGATACATTACTGGGAATTCGACCACAGCACTTTCACTAAATGGTTGGAATGGGAAACCATGGACAAATTACTTAATTCCACCAAGGTTACAGTGACAAGCTCAAATTTGAGCCTGGCTCCCCAATCATTAGGGCTGATGAGTGTTCTAGATACTCAGGAAAGCAAAGTAAATTTCCTGACAGAATGCACAACTGACCACGAACACAAAGAGCAGAGAGACTTGCATCCAAATCTGGGGGAAGTTATAGCTCTAACAGAAAATTACATTTTAGACAAGTCTCTAGAACTTCCTAGCTCCTTATTTTAACACAGTACTTTGTCGCTTTTCAAAGCCGTTTATCTGTTATTTTAACACTTGAAACGACAACTTCCTCAAATAAAGTATCACATAAAAAAAAGTGCAAGCTATGAGCCCAGGAGTTTGAGGTTGCAGTGAGCTATGATCGCACCACAGCACTCCAGCCTGGGCGACAGAGCGAGACCCTGTCTCTAAATAATAAAGAAAAGAAAAGGGCAACCTGATACGGAATCTAGCAGAGAATCTTAAATCTTTGAAAATTCACCGGGACGGGGGGAGGGGGGCGGGGAGAAGAGCGCGTACTAATTACTAATCCCACTCCCTACAATTGTGAATAAGATACTACTGACGATTCACCTATTACTGCACAATGTCCAAAACAGTAACTAAAACCCCTGACATATCTCAACTGAGAAACAACCAAAAAATAACCTCGCGGGAAACCTTAGAACCGCAGCTTAATTCCCCACCCCCTCCCGCCCCAAATAGCCTCAATATGGAAAGGCAGCTGAAGGACACTCCTATAATTTGGTTGTTTTCTAATTCTTAGTACCAAATGTTCGCGACTGAATTGTCTAAAAGGGCAACCGCCTTGCACTTGTGCAGCTACACTCCAGTTGCTTTACAAACTCTTCAAGCGGGGATGGAAACTTAAAAAAAAATATACACCCTATGAATAAAGAGATACCGGGCTGAAGAATGGGGATGGAAAACCCAGGGGCGGCGGCGGAGGAATACATCGAGAAAAGTAACACAAAGCGAGAATTGGACAGGCAGGGTGGTCAACGCTAAAGCAACAAACAGCACGAGGGTGGTTTCTCCCCCAAGGATAGAAGTGGACCGTAGAGCTGGCAACCTCGCAAAGGAAAGGGTGTGGTTCCCCGCGGACAGGGAGGGAGGGAGGGAAGGAAGGGTGGCAAATCCAGGCTGGAGGCAGCGGGTGGAATTGGGCGATGGCAAAGGGAACCCCTGGAAATTTCCAATCTAAACCGGGACCGCTCAACCGAAGAAAACCCAGAAAGGCGCTGCCCAGCAGGGTGCTGCTTAATGTCCCCGCTTCCCGAGGTTACTTGTAGCACATCGACGAGCTTTTGCTAGTCCTTGGGTGATGCAAAGTGAGGATATGATTACATCGGAATGGCAACCCCCGCCCTAAAATAGCAGAGAAGGACCAAATCTGGCTAAAGGAAAAGAGATGGAGGAGGTGGAGGGAAAAAAAGAAGAGGCAATGAGCTAAAATTAGGGGAGAAAACGGTTGCGAAGGAGAGTGAAAGGGCAGGGATTCCAGTGCAGTCCATTCCAAGACATTCTAAGCGCGCACGTGTGGTAGAAGCGTCCCGAGAGAGTAGAAGGCTACAATATTTATGGAATAAAAAAAAAAGGCAAGAAAGGAAGCAAAAAGCAAGCAAGAAGGAAATGTTCGATGAGCAGACGACAGCAGAAAACCCGATCAGATGCAAGCAGACCACAAGCTTAGCAATGCCACTGATGTAAGGGGGATGGTTAGAGGGAAAGGAGGAAGTGATGAGAAGTAGAGGACGGCGCGAGACCCCCAAAGGGCGTCTGCCAATATAGAACGGGACACCAGTACCTGTGCTGTCGGCCACGTTGCCCACGGAAGACGCCATCTGGAGCTTCTTAAGAGAGCAAGAAAGGGGTGACTGACTGTCGCTGCCGCCACTACCGGCAAGAACGTTTCTGGAGGTATCAGTACAAGAGCAGCAGCCGTACCAGTGCTTTGGAAGGCTTAGGCGGCGGCAGCAGCTACAGGCTTCGAACCTTAGGCACTCCGGTTGGCCATTTACCTCTCACGGTCTTGAAATGGCGGCGACGGCTCCTCGGCCGAACAACACCAGCCGGAACTACTTTCTGTTACAATCAAGTACCCGCGCGGAGGTATCCCGGTAACCAAAGCTACCAACAAAATGACTAGAGTATAATCAAAGTAGCAGCTCTTCTGTAACCTTCCGCGCAGGGCCCATTGCGACAAACACGATGTTGTCAAAAGCGCATGCGAGTAACCCTGTCAACCCGACTCCGGGTTAGGGCACTCTCTGGGGCTGGGGTGTCCAAGTTTCTTAAAAGTCTAGCTGAAGAGTAAAAGGAAACTCGTACACAGGACGGATACATTTTTGCCAAAGTGGTAAAGTATAGTCTGTTTGTTACCTCGCCAATAACGTAGATTTTAACATAAATGCCAAAGGTGTCTAAAAAAGTTTAATCAACTTTATTTGTACAAAAATGGATAGTTGCAAGGCTGATGGATCAATTCGGAGCGAGTAAATTCAAATGATTGTATTTCAAAGACAGAACTGTTACTCAAAACGATGAGGGAGAGGATTCCGATTTGAACACGTGTTAATTCTAACTCAGGCAAATTTGATTAAAAAAAGACTGATAGTTTCACAGGGGCAAATGAATCCAAACATCTCCGATTTGGTACGTATGGCCCGAAATTTCAAAATCGTTTTGGTATTCAGTGGAGTTCTGCGCATAGTAACAGGGCAAATGCCCAGAGTTTGCATTCCAAAGGCAGCCATAAAAATGTTAAAAATGATTCACGTTCGTCAAAATCCATGACTCTCTTCTGAATTGTGACTTCATTTCCACCAAATAGCTCTGCAAATTGTCACAATCGGTGATTCCATTGAGCTCAAGGCAGTTCAACAATGATAAATGAATTCACTTGCCATCTGCCTAAACCACATATCTAGATTGAGTCATGAATTGCCTCCACTTCCTTGAACAAATCAGTTATGATCCTCCTGCAGTTTCAAGTCCACTGTTCAGATATCTTGTCACATTGGTATTAATTTATACCTCATCTCTTGTTCCAGAAAGGATTTAAGGTAGCTTGCCACATCAGCAAGAAATTATTACAAACCACTGGAGGCTACAAATTGCATCTCTCGGAGCCTTTTATTTCAAAAAGTCCTTGATCTGCTTGAGGCTGCGAGTTTGAGACCCCCTCTCTACAAAAAAAAAAAAAAAAAAAAAAAAAAAAAATTAGCCGGGCGTGGTGGCAGCGCACATATCTCCAGCTGCTCAGGAGGCTGAGGCAGAAGGATCGCTTGAGCCCAGGAGTTTGAGGTTGCAGTGAGCTAGGCTGACGCCACTGCACTCTAACCTGACCATCAGAGCAAGAACTTTTCTCTAAAAAAATTAAAAACAAAAAAGTCCTTGACCTAAGAAAGCATGTCAGTTAATTTCTTCAAAAAGTTTCTAATACCTAGCCCTTTGACTACATTTAAAAAAAAAAAACTAAGTTCTTAACTTCTGCTTCAATTTCTTTGAAACAGTGAACAAACTGTTCATTATGGATATGAGCACAGAGAAGATTCATAATACTATCCCATAATCAAGAGTCATACAGTGAAAAAGACAAAGTTCACTACACCACAAACTCTCTTGGAAATTGGGCACTAACCTCTTCCTGTAATTTGATTTATCTAGTAAAACCATACCCCCACCCCCCCACAAGTACCCACCTGTGGTGAATAAACTAGCTTTTCAATTTTTAGACCAGACTGCTCGGATGCCACTGGCAGATGTTTAGGCCTTACTGATTAGTGGGCACTAGCTAATTAAGTAAAACTCTGCTTACTGTTAAATACCAGGTCATGCTCCCAATCAGACAAGGTTCCTTATCTTGAAAGAAGAGTCACAGGATATTGATATTATGATACATTTTGCTGCTACGGAAAGCTGGAAGGTGGGGCTCACAGTGGCTGGATAAGAAAAAAATCCTGTTGGAGCCTCAAGAACTCAGTCCAGATACCCTCCAGAAATAGCACCTGGAGGGTTTAGTTTGAAGGACTTATTCATCAAACACACGTTCAGCCAATCAAGTAATATTTACTAGCATCTCTATGTGCAAGGCACTGCCAGAGGACACAAAAATGAACAAGACAAATCCTTGCCCTCAAGGAACTTGAAGCCTAGTTAAGTGGACACAAAAAGCCACTAGAGAACAATACAGAAAAGTATTATTTAGGTGATAAAATACATTACTGCCTATGAATATTTAGGGAGAAAACAATCACGTTAGGCTGGAGGGGGGTGACAAAGAAGGCTTGATCTGGGCATTGAAGAAGGTGCTTTTATGTGTTTTTTCTCTTTCACACTGATTTCTGGTTCTTTTTTCTTTCATGTGCAACAATTCTAAATTTAGAATCATCTATAAATAAATCAGCTGCTTCTTCAGCCCCAAACTTTGCCACCCTAATAACACTACTAATGGTGTATTAGTTTTCTGCTGCCGTTTAAGAAATCACCAAAAATATAGCCGCTTGAAACACACATTTTGCAGCGATAGTGCCAGCGCTGGAGGAAGGAGCGGAGATCCGCGCTGACGGCCGCTGCCGCGCCGCTGCCGCTGGAAAATGGCTCCAAAGGTTAAATGAAGCTGAAAAAAAATACATAGATGCAGCATCGCGGGCTCTCCAGATGTGCGGGGATAACGTTCCAGAGAGAAATTGATCTCCCTGGATTAAGTAACCAATCACTATGAAGGAAATTAGTCTTAAAACCTTCCAGAAATGTTTTAACCTGAATAAAAGTAAAAAAACCCTGATTTCTTGGTAGTACAACAATTTAGAAAAGATGAGTCCTTATTTGGTAGCTGCTCTGGTAAAGATACAGCCAGCTGTGATATCAACAGTGAAGATGAATAAGGTGGAAAAATAGATCAAACAGTGAAAGCCTAATGAGTACATTGAAAGGCAGCTTTCTGCAAAACAAAAGCAGAAAGGCAAACTAAACACACCCTCTGTGAGGTCTGCCAAATGAGGAGAACTTTTCCCTTCCTCAGCACCAATAGTCTTTAAAGCTATGAGAGCTCAAAGACCATAAGAGCTATTCTCTCTGTAATCACTATTGTCCTCCCTTTGGCTTATTGACCTAAAAACTCTGAGGAGACGCGGCTCACAATGGAGGTGAGAGTCAAAGCTTTGGTTCATTCTTACACTCCAACCAAGTCCAGCACGGAATGACGTTTGAAAAGATTTTCACAATCTTCAGCCTGAAACTGTGTGCAAAGAACAAAGTAGTTCATTAAAGAGTTCAGAATTTCGGAATGGAGACTCACATCTTCACCTTAATGAACATGTGCTTGTAGTTATTGGACTTACACCTCAAGGTTATGTTCGGTATTCTGTGCCTTTAGATGAGCGTCTATATCCTACTCAAGGATGTTGTGGCTGTTGTCCGGACAGTTCTCTGCAGTCCCTTCTCAAGTGGGAGGGAACTCGTTCCCCCAAAATAAGAATCGGGTAGACCAGGACCTGGTCCTTGCCCCGGAGGACCCCTCTGTGGATGGCTTGTTCATTGGCACCATAGGAGTCACATTACAGAGCATGTAAAGAGCAAGGCGTGATGATGTCCCTCCACTCTCACCATTTCTACCTCCAACACAGAATAATCGAATCCAAAGGAACTTAAATGGACTCATGGGCACAGATGTCCATGTGTCTGAAAGTACGTGCTATCATTTGAATTTTGATCCTGACTCTGCTCCTGGGGTTGCAAGAGTTTATGATTCTGTGCAAAGTCGTGGTCCTATGGCTGTGACAAGCCTTACAGAGGAGCTGAAAAACGTTGCAAAATAAGGATGGTACTGGGAGGCAATCAGGTGCTGAGAGGCATAAGCTAGCAAATGTGCTAGATGGTTTTTTCTTGTTCAGGATCGCACTGATGACCATTATCTTTTAAGCTCGAGCTTTTGCTCCCATGGTAAAACACTTCACTCTAGAATTGAACACTCAAATTGTAGGTTTTGCTTTTATGAACAACCAGATGTAGAAGGACAATTAGTTGATCTAATTGAACATTCAACCAGAGACTGGAAAATGAAGCTTTTTGTTATTCCAGGTCTCGGTTGCCTGGATGTGCAATTTACCCCGTCAGACTGACCAATCCGATATCACAATCCATGCAGGTTTGTTCTTTGCAGCCCCTGTGTCACTTGCTTTATGTCAACATTTCAGAATAGACTTATTTCAAAAACTGCCTTTGCCAAACAAAATGAAGGATTATTTACAGGAGAAGCACTGCTTAAAGATTACAAAACCCCTGCATCTTGTACTTTGGGATCAAGAAAAAGAGATTGATATTTGCAATTTTCAAACTTTCATTGTTATCAATTTTGTTGCCATAACCAATTCAGTTTTATGTATAAAAGAGTAATCAATTTGTTGAGGGGTGGGGAGGTGTTGGCAAGGTGTCCTGAGTCTATGTCGGTTCTTTAAAAAGGAAAATCTTGAGTTTTTAAAAGTGTGAATTATCTTTCATCAATTTGCAAAGTAATCACAATGTGAATTATCAGATTTTCCTTAATCTTCCCCACAAGTCCTTTGCTGCTGTCCACCATGATTTTATGATTGAAAGCACATTTCATGTGTATTCAACCCAAAGTAGAGTTGAATGAAACTTTGAGAATAAAAATTATCTCTTTCAGTGGTCCATTTTCAAAAGATAGTGTTGGAGAAACATACCTGTGTGATAAAACACAGAATTTACATATACATTGAAAATGATTTTATTCAGAGATCCTTACTCTGCAAAAAAAAAAAAAGAAAATGATTTTAATCTTATATTTTAGAAAGATTTAGAATTATGAATTGATATAATCTTGGGTAATAGAACACAGATCTGCAATATATCTCTTAAAACATCCTTTTCTAAAGTATTTTCAGGTAATGCTAATTTTTGGTTGTGAAAAGTTGAATTTTTTTGTTGCTTCATTTTCATCTGTGGTTTGTCTATTTTTTTTTTTTTTTTTTTTGAGACAGAGTCTCACTGTGTTGCCCTGGCTAGAGTGCCGTGGCGTCGGCCTAGCTCACAGCAACCTCGAACTCCTGGGCTCGAGCGATCCTCCTGCCTCAGCCTCCCCAGTAGCTGGGACTACAGGCATGCGCCACCATGCCCGGCTAATTTTTTCTATATATATTTTTAGTTGTCCAGCTAATTTCTTTCTATTTTTAGTAGAGACGGGGTCTCGCTCTTGCTCAGGCTGGTTTCGAACTCCTGAGCTCAAACAATCCGCCCGCCTCGGCCTCCCAGAGTGTTAGGATTACAGGCGTGAGCCACCACGCCCGGCCTGGTTTGTCAATTTTTTAAAATGGCCTTACATTTAAAATTCTTAAAGCAATGTATGCTACCACTTTAGAAATTGTCTTTTCCGTCATTAAACTCTGGTATAAATTGGCATAACATATAAAGACAACTAGAACTATTTTTTAAAAACTAGATGATCTTAGAATCATAGCAATTTTTTGTGCTATCTATACTTACCTTTGGGGTTTTTTTGTTTGTTTCATTTTTTTAGAGAGAGGATCTCGCTCTGTCTCCCAGGCTGGAGTGCAGTGGCACAGTCATAGCTCACCTTAACCTGGAACTCCTGATCCTCCTGCCTTGGTTTCCCAAAGTGTGGGGATTACAGTCATGAGCCACCACAGGAGCTCAGTAAATGTTTTATCTTGATCTCATTAGCCTAGTCAACATTATCTTGACTTGATTGTATAACTACTGATTTTCATAAATGGATTAGATTCTCTAGCAACATTAAAGTTTATATAAAGTTTGAATTGATCTGGATAAAAAGAAAATGTAGTTTAGAAAGCGAAAAAGAAAACATTGTTTTGAAGTTGGATTTATATTTTTCTTTAATGTAGCCACTATTAAATATGCTAGATTTGACCCATGCACCCCCCCAAAAAAAAAGACTCTCTCAGATATATGGGAGTCTTATAGTTAAATCTCAAGTAATTTGGAACCATTACTTAATCATTTTTTTCTTTGAATCAAGTCATGGGAGGGTGGTTATCCCCAATATTTTTTAGTTATTTTGAAATGTGGAGTGCGTATTCTTTTTTTTTTTTTTTTAACAGAGCCATAGCCTACAAGCAGAGTGTGTATTCATGGAACAATGCTGTAATGTAGTGCTTTGGAATTGCCGATCCAGCAAATGTTTCCAGTTACACAACTTTAAAGGAAAGTGTTTCCATCTCAGATGAAACATGTACTTAGAGATGTTTCTTCCTTTATCAGTTTTCCTATCTCTATCCTCATTTAAACACAGGGGTAAAGGTCTTAAGTCAAACGTAACAGCTTTGTCATTCAAACATATCTGTATCCTCACTTTTTTCTCTATTTGTTTTGAGGTCAGAAGTGAGATATTACCAAGAAAAGGCACAAAGCCATAATATCATGGTATTATGGTATTTTGACTTAAAGAGGTTAAAAACTATTGTAGAGTTGTGAACTTGTTATGAAATTAATGCAAGACATCTAAATTACTTTTTTGGCAAAACTATTTATTTGTAAACAATTTAAAATATATCTACAGTGAGTTAGAAGTCTTTGTGCATCTATATTAGATGGTAGGTATTGTCAGAGAGCCACTGTATATTAATAATAAATTTTGAAATAGCTTTTCTCTGTTTCTAGAAGCACTTACATGTACTGCTTGTGAAACCATGGTGCACAGAGGTCTTTGAACTGTCCTCAACCTTGTTGTATCATGTGGATATAAGTTGTTCCCTGAGTTTTCCCCATGATACTATGTGTTTAAGATCTAGATATTTAGTGTCAAGATGATTCTGATTTTCATCTAATTTTTTTAATTGTATTTTGTGTTGTTTTGGAGGGCAAGTGTTAATACTATTCTATTTCAGAAAGCCATTTTTTTTTAGAGAAGAGTTCTCACTCTGTTACCCAGGCTGGAATGTAATGGCCCTATCATAGCTCACTGCAGCCTTGAACTCCTAGGCTCAAGTGATCCTTCTGCCTCAGCCTCCCAAGTAGCTGGGATTACAGGCACCCACCACCATCCCCAGCTAATTTTTTTCATTTTAGAGACTGGGTCTTGCTGTGTCACCCAGGCTGATCTTGAACTCTTGGCCTGAAGTGATCCTCCAGCCTCAGCCTCCCAACTCACTAGGATTACAGGAGTCGGCCACCTTACCTGGCCAGAAAGCTGATTTTTTAATGGGCTTTTGCATATTCATAATATAAAATACTTTAAAGAAATATGCCCTATTATAATATCTGAAATTTTTAGGTTCTGATAGAATATTGATAAAAATAAAATTATTTGCCAAGAATTAATTTGCAGGGGCCAGGCGTGGTGGCTCACGCCTGTAATCCTAGCACTCTGGGAGGCCAAGGCGGGCAGATCGTCCTGAGCTCAGGAGTTCGAGACCAGCCTGAGCAAGAGCGAGACCCCGTCTCTACTAAAAATAGAAAGAAATTAGCTGGACAACTAAAAATATATATAGAAAAAATTAGCCGGGCATGGTGGCGCATGCCTGTAGTCCCAGCTACCCGGGAGGCTGAGGCAGGAGGATCGCTTGAGCCCAGGAGTTTGAAGTTGCTGTGAGCTAGGCTGACGCCATGGCACTCGCCCCAGGCAAGAGAGTGAGACTCTGTCTCAAAAAAAAAAAAAAAGAGTTAATTTGCAAACAGAAAAAAAGGATATTGCAGTATTTTCTACTTTTGTACGGAGAGGCAGCCATTGGTGTAGGTAGCACAACATTATGTGAAAAATTTGCTTTATATGATACTAAAATGGTCTGGTTAAAAATGGGAGAGAATAAGATAAAACGTCATCCCGTAGTTTGGTCTAAATACATTTTGATCATATTTTTGGATTCTGTTGAATGATAACTTAGATGACATATGGGCACAACCTGTATCTGATTTTTAAATATGTGCATCTAAAAATGTAAGGTCAAGGCTAAACAAAAAACAAAAAAAACACACAAAAGCTGTGTCCATTTGCCATAATAAATCAATCAGAGTTGTCTTTTTAATCAAATGTTTCATTACAAAATATGATGGAGGCCAGAGCTACTGTCAGATTGTCAGTCTTACTAGGACACTATTATGCATTTTTACAAATGCATTTTTACAAATGCATCATAAGAAAACTATTCAAAGTATGTTAAAATTTCCTCTCTCTTTCTCTCAGGAAAAATATTCTCTTTCTACTTGAGGCAACAAACTGAAATTTTAGAAGGTCAAAATATTTATCACAGGAAATGATCATAGAACTAAAAATAGTTTTTTAAGGAGTCCAGCTACACAGGACAACCATCTTGCTCTTGAAGAAAATCATATGCCATGTAGGAAATAAATTATAAAGTATACATTTATAATTTCTGACCCAGTATTATTGAAACAGGATAGAAGTTACTAAAATCTTAAAGAGGTTATGGGCAATATCTCCGTTAATGGTACAACTCTAAATATTTTCTTTAAAATGCTTTCGGAAATGGCAATTTTAATTATTATATATTTCACACTGTATATGATATTATTTTGTGGATAATTCAAAATATATTCTGTCATTTAAATCTTAGTGGCATTTCATCAAATGCAAATTCTTACTTTGAAAATGAAATCATACTACCAGCAATTCAGGAAGGTTGTTTTTTGGTTTTTTTTTGTTGTTTTTTTTTTTTGAGACAGAGTCTCACTCTGTTGCCCTGGCTAGAGTGAGTGCCGTGGTGTCAGCCCAGCTCACAGCAACCTCAAACTCCTGGGTTCAAGCGATCCTCCTGCCTCAGCCTCCCGAGTAGCTGAGATTACAGGCATGCGCCACCATGCCCGGCTAATTTTTTCTATATATTTTCAGTTGTCCAGATAATTTTTTTCTATTTTTTAGTAGAGATGGGGGTCTCGCTATTGCTCAGGCTGGTCTCTAACTCCTGACCTCGAGTGATCCACCCACCTCGGCCTCCCAGAGTGCTAGGATTACAGGCATCAGCCACCACGCCCGGCCCTGTTTTTTTGTTTGTTTTTTGAGACAAAAAAAAAGTGTACAGTTCAGTAGTGATAAGTATATTCACATTGTTGTACAATAGCTCTCCAGAACTTTTTCATCTTGCAAAACTGAAGCTCTGTATTAGTTAAAAAACAACTTCCCATTTCTTTCTCTTTCCCCAACCCCTGATAAACCACCCTTCTACTTTCTGTTTCTATAGGTCACAACGTATAAAATGTCTAATTTCGAATCAAAAGTGTAGTTTATTATATCTCAAACAAGAAGCAATACAATTAATCAAAGTACATGCCTAAACTATCGACACAGTTTTGCCATCTTAATGGTAGCTTGTTTAGGCCAGCAACGAAGAAGCCTGGAGAGCGAGTGGTGATGAAATCACGAAAGGTGTTTTCCACAGCTTGTTGAGAATTGAATATTTTTCCTTGCAAGAAGTAGTCCAAAGCCTGGAAGAAGTGGTAGTCAGCTGGTGCAAGGTCTGGTGAATATGGTGGATGACAGAGTTTCCAAATCCAGAGTTGCCAAGTCCAGATGCTGTAGTTTGATCGGCGTTGTTTGCGTGACATGTGGTCAAGCATTGTCTTGCAAGAGGATTGGCCTGTCTCTATTGACCAATCTTGGCTGCTTAATTGCAAGCATCTTCATCATTTCTTCCAATTGGTTGCAGTAGACATCTTTTTTTTTGAGACAGAGTCTCACTCTATTGCCCGGGCTAGAGTACCGTGGCATCAACCTAGCTCACAGCAACCTCAAACTCCTGGGCTTAAGCAATCCTACTGCCTCAGCCTCCCAAGTAGCTGGGACTACAGGCGTGTGCCGTCATGCCTGGCTCATTTTTTGTATATATTTTTAGTTGTCCAGATAATTTCTTTCTAATTTTAGTAGAGATGGGGGTCTCGCTCTTGCTCAGGCTGGTCTCGAACTCCTGACCTCAAATGATCCTCCCCCCTCGGCCTCCCAGAGTGCTAGGATTACAGGCGTGAGCCACCACACCCGGCTGGTTGCAGTAGACATCTGCTGTAATCGATTGACCAGGTTTCTTGAAGCTGTGGTGGATAATACCAGCGCTGGACCACCAAACACACACCATTAGCTTTTTTTGATGAATATTCAGTTTTGGACTGTCTTTCACACTTCCTCTCTATCCAGCCGTTGTTCTCAACACTTGGGATTGTCAAAAAGAATCCATTTTTCATCACATATAACAATAGTGTAGAAATGTTTCCCCTTTATGTCATGACAGCAAAGAAAGGCAAGCTTTGAGATGATTTCTCTCTGATGCTCGTTTAATCCATGTGGAATCCATCTGTCCAGCTTCTTTACTTTCAAATGGTCCAATATTGTTGAAATAGTAACGTCAAACCTTGCTGCTAATTCACCATGTAGGCTGAGATGGATTCACTTCCACTACAGCTTTCAGCTCATCATTATCCACCTTGGTGTCAGGTTGCCCACATGGCTCATTTTCAAGATTAAAATCACCAGAACAGAACTTCTCAAACCATGGACATACTGCGCATTCATTAGCCACATCCTCCCCAAACACTACGTTGATATTTCAAGCCGTCTGCACTGCATTGGTTCCATGATGGAACTCATTATTTGAAAATAACACAAATTGACTTATCCATGGTTTCACAAAAACTGCTCTAAAAAAATGTGAAAGATAATCACAAGCCAAAACTTGTGTTTGAAAGACTGAGGATGTACCTTCACAATAAACATAAAACAAGAAGTGTCAAAGTGAAATGTCAGAGATATCAACTGTCAAACTTAGCACTTAAGGAAATTGGACATTTCATATGTAGTAAGCTAACATGAATTTGACTACTTTAGATACCTTCTATAAGTGGAATCAAATAATATTTGTCTTTTCGTGACTGAACAGCCCAGTCCCTTTTAAGAGCTCAGCTGATGAGGTCAGGCTCACTCAGGATAATCTCTATTTCTTAATTACATCTGCACAATGCCTTCACGGCAGCACCCAGATTAGTGTTTGGCTGAATAACTGGGAGAGGGGTGTGTACTTGGGCAGGGGCGGAATATTAGGGGCCCTCTTAGAATTCTGCCTTCCACCAATGGCAATGAGTAACCCTGAAAAAGGAGGGAGAGTGCTACTGGGGTGGGGGGCACTGTCGGACAGTTTCACACACTGAGTTCAACTTTCATATACAGTATTAGCCCTTTCGATTTGCCACATATGGAGACCTCTAGGCAACAGAGCGCTGAAAAAGAGTGAAACGGCCCGATTGCATAATGTTCAAGCTATCAAATTCCTGCCTCAGATTAACTGAAGGATTCTGCCAAACAAAAGGGAAACAAAAGCAAGTAAAGAAAAGTATATTAGCTGAGGCCCAAAAGCCTTTGATAATTTCATCGCCTGCCCCATAGTGAGCAGAGTGGAGGTATTAGTGATAAGGACCCCATTCTCAAAGTCCTGACAGCTGCTTCTGGGAAGAAAAGCTGGGCCATTAAAGAGCATAAACGGAAAGGAAAAACCAGGCCTCATATTGCAAGCTGAAAATAGGTGAAAGGGTGTAGAGCTGCAAGAACACATGTGGGATACGAAAATAGCTCTGGAACTCATCCTCCACCAACATTGCCAGTGCCACCCCCCTCATTCCGGCTTGGGCAATTGCAACAGCCCTCTAACCGGTCTCTGGGGCTCTAGTCCTACCTGACTCCAATTTTCCACACTTGAACTTAAAAAATCTAAAATACAAAGCAGAATTAAGTCAATATTCTGCTTAAAACCCCTCAGTGGTTCTGCATCATTTGGTTTAGTGCACAAGGACCTCCATATGTCAACTCTGCTTAGTAATCCAGCCTCATCTGCTGCCATGTCCCTGTGCTCACACTTGGCATCATTCACATTGCTTTTAGTTCCCTAAAAAGATCAGGCTGTTTCACACTTCCAACCGTGCCTTTTCCCAATCTTCTCATTCTAGTTAGAATGGCCATCCCCTCCATCCCAGTTTGCCTAGCAAATTCTTAATGTATCCTTCACTCTCCTTAAGTAAAGATACTGGCACCTGGCCCATCACCTCCCCCTCCACTCTAAATCTTGGCCCTCATACTGGGGGGTCTCATTGTCCATGGAGGTGACACAACAGAGAGCCGGTCCCTTGACTCTCTCAATTACCTTCTCCATTCCACTTACGTCAACACACACCAAAGCACCGCATCTCGAACTTTGTGGTCCAGAACTGCTCACCTCTAACATCCATAACTCCGGTATTGCTTTCTGACCACAATCTCCTCTCCTCTTGCTCCCTCAGGCCCTCTCCCACATGTGAGTTCTTTGACCGCATATGGACCCCTCTAGTCCTTTCAGCCCTCCATTTTCTGCCAGTCTGCCAGGCCGTCCTGGCCTCTTTTCCTTCCCTTCCCAAGCTTTCTTAACCCCATGCTTGACCACCGAAACTACTCCCTCATCAGCACCCTCAATTCCCTTGGCATCCCTGTCTACCACACCAGCCCCACGAACCTCTAACCTTGGCTAAGGCCAACAAACCACTCTTCTCGCCTCCTTATGCATGTTTGCACCCTGCTAGAGAGAACTCAACAAATCCATGCAAGTCAGTGCCGCTAGAAATGCATGGTCCTCTTCAGCCTCAGCTGAACTTCTTCTACAAACAATACTGCATTCACATCCATCCTTCTCTTCCTGTTCAAGGTCCCCCACTCACCTGTGCCCAAAATGCCATCTTTTTCTTTTCTTTTCTTTCCTTTTTTTTTTTTTTTTTTTTTTGAGACAGAGTCTCACTCTCTTGCCTGGGGCGAGTGCCGTGGCATCAGCCTAGCTCACAGCAACCTCAAACTCCTGGACTCGAGCAATCCTACTGTCTCAGCCTCTGGAGTAGCTGGGACTACAGGCATGCACCACCATGCCCAGCTAATTTTTTCTATATATTTTTGGTTGTCCAATTAATTTCTTTCTATTTTTGGTAGAGACGGGGTCTCGCTCTTGCTCAGGCTGGTCTCGAACTCCTGAGCTCAGGACGATCCGCCCGCCTCGGCCTCCCAGAGTGCTAGGATTACAGGTGTGAGCCACCGCGCCTGGCCTCTTTTCTTTTCTTTTCTTTTTTTTGAGACAGAGTCTCTCTCTGTTGTCCTGGCTAGAGGGCACTGGAGTGCAGTGGCATCATCATAGCTCACAGCAACCTCAAACTCCTGGGCTCAAGGCTTCCTCCTGCTTTAGCCTCCTAAGTAGCTGGGAATACAGGCACCCACCACCACACCCAGCTAATTATTTTTTCTATTATTATTAAGTTTTTAGTAGAGATGGGGGGGGCTTCTTACTTTTTCTCAGGCTGGTCTCAAATTCCTGGCTTCCCAGGGTGCTGGGATTACAGGTGTGAGCCACCGCGCCTGGCCTAAAATGGCATCTTTTTCAATCTCTTTCAGAACCCTGCTCCATCATCTTTTCTCTCTCTAATTTCAACCTGTGGTGTTTTATCCTCAGCCTTAAACATGTTTGGGTCTCACCCATTAAAAAACAATAGTCTGGCTGACGTAGCTCACACCTGTAATCCCAGCACTTTGGGAGGCTGAGGCAGGAGGATTACTTGAGGCCAGGAGTTTGAGGCCAGCCTGGGCAACATAGTGAGACCCCATCTCTAAAACGAAAAAAATTAATCAGGCGTGGTGGTGTGTGCCTGTACTCCCAGCTAATGGGGAGGCTGAGGCAGGAGAATCACTTAGGAGTTGGCAGTTCTGCAGTGGGCTATGACAGGGCCACTGCACTCCAGCCTGGGCGACAGATGGAGACCTGTCTCTAAAAAAAACAAAAATAAAAATGCTACCTGGGCTGGCAGAAGATATTTGCAATTCATATAACTGATAAAGAATAACTATCCTGAATATACCTATTTATGTTTAAAATGACTATCAATAACAAAAAGACAAGCCACCCAATGAAAACTGCCTGAAAGTTACCCCACTGGCACATGAAGTAGTTTTTATGTATGAATACTAAAGAAACATGAGGCATCTGGATCGGGGAAGAGAGTTCTTTATTAATACAACCAGATCAATAGCCAGAGTAACATTGCCACGTTGGTCTCCTACACCACAGGTGATATTATGAGAACTGATAGAAACTTTCTGTGTGTGACAAGTTTCACCCGATAGATGAGGGGTGGAGAACAATGGATTTTCTCCGTTGATACACCAGGGAGCCATTCTGCTCCCTTCCAAAAGGAGAGAGAAAACATTTTGCTCCTTGGAAACGGGAATGAAAGGATGGGATGCTAGTTCATCCCTTAACCTTTTGTAATGTAAACATTTTTTTCCAAGGGCCACATAATCCCCTGTGTCTCCAGCTTTTTACAGCTTAGAGATGTCTCCAAGATCTGGGCTTCAACCCTTTTCAAGTATAGAAACCCAGGAAAATAGTGCGCCAGTCTTCCTGACACCTAGGAACCTAGTCCTGGCTGTAATCATTTGGACCTCTTGGGGAGAGAAGTTTTACCTTTTTAGATCAGAGCAATTAGCTAGACAAATGGCTACAGATATCATCCTCATGATATATGAAAAGTGAAATATGTCTAGGGAAAGCGAAAGCAAACATTCTCTATGTTGTTATATATCCCTGTGTCTCGGGTGGCTAGGGCTCTTTACAGGGGCACGGAGAATCCAGGCAATCTTTTTTTCCCACGCCCAGGATTTCTGTCCTCTTCTCATCTCAGCCAAATGCTCTCCCTAGACCATCCCACACACTCTTATTTTAACCGCTACCTGGATGCTAAGGACTTCAAATATCCCACCATCTGCTAGACATCTACATCTGAATGTTCTACAGCCACTTGAAATGCCACATGTTCTAAATGGAATTCCTCACCCCTGCCCCCAAACTCTTGTATTCTCTACATTAGCTGATAGCAGCACCATCTGTGTTGCAATTGTGGCTGTCCTCATAATTTGAATAGCCTTCCTATATATGGAAGAATTTCCACGTTATGAGCCCCGCCTGCCCAGTATGAGTCAGAGCTATATGCCAGTTTCCCCTGTAGTTAAGACACAGTCATGTGACACAGGCTCCGCCAATCAGAAACACCTGCACGAGATCGATTCGGAACTGAGCACCCTGAGGAGGAAACCTGCGCTCTGTGACACTCCCGGTTTTTTTGTTTGTTTGTTTGCTACCAGGGAATTTCCAGTGTTTTCATGGTTAGCTTCTTGCAGTAGCAGTTTCTTCTTGTTCTCTTGGGTCGGGGGTGGGGGTGGGGATGAGGGGACCTGTATCATCCACCCACTTCTGCAGTGGTTCAGGGCATTGTTCCTGAAAACTTAGCCTCTAACCTAGTTCTCCAGCTCTCCCAGCAATTAGGGGAGCTCCCCAATATCTTTTTTTTAAATGCCTTTTCTGCTTAGTCAGCCTTTGTTGCTATTAACTAATACCTCTGACAAATACACAAAACAGGAACCTGGAGTCATCCTTGACCCTCCCTCACCGCCAATAGCCATTCAGTCCTCGAGTGCTGTTAATTTTATATTCTAAGCATTTATTGATTCGGACCCTTCCTTTTCATCCCAATTACCACTTCCCTGCCTGGTGCAAACCCTGATGATTGTTCATCTGGACTACTGCAACAGCCTTCCAATCAGTCTCCCTGCCTCCAGTCTTGTTCCTCTTCCAATCTTAGACTTCACACTGTTAATAGAAGGATTTATCTAAAACACAAACCTGTCATTTACTTGTTTGAACCTTCATTACTTGCTACTTCCTATTTTGAAATTTTTCTATTACAAGATGAAACCACTTGTAATTACTCCCTATGCATGCATGCGCGTGCGCGCACACACACACACACACACACACACACACACCCCTTCTATCTCTTGGCTCTATGCCTTTATTGGTGCTTATTTGTGCTTTCTTCCCTCTTCCCTTGGCCATGTCCTACTCATTCTTTCAAACATGCCTAGGCTGTGATGGGTGATGCTCTTTCTTACTTCCATAATGCCTTGTACATACATCTCTCACTGCACTTACCACAAGGCACTGCAATTGCCGATTTACGTGTCTGTCTCTCCCAACTATTAATAGATTGTCAGTTCTCTGAGGGAGCATAAAAATCAGCCGGGCATATTGGCATGCGTCTGTAGTCCCAGCTACCGAAGAAGCTGAGGCAGTAAGATCCCTTGAGCCCAGATGAAGGTTGCAGTGAGCTATGATGACATCACTGCACTGTAGCCAGGGCAACAGAGTGACATTGTCTCAAAAAAAAAAAAAAAAAGTTGTTAATTGATTGACTTAGTTCAAACATGACTTCTGTGAAAATTTCTTTAAACTTTCTCACCCTCCCATCTTCTAGACCCCTTTTAAAGCAGCTAGTGTTTCCTTCCCTTATGTACTTAGTACATTCCTCTTTTTAAATAATTGATGTGAAAATCCACATAACAAAATTAAACATTTTAAAGTGCACAATTCAGTGGCATTTAGTAAATTCACAATGTGGTGTAACCATTCCCTTTATCTAGTTCCACAACATTTTTATCACCCCAAACAAATCTTGTATCCATTAAGCAGTCATTCTCTATTCCTCCCTCCCCCAAGCCTCTGGCAACCACTAACCTGCTTTCTGTCTATGGATTTAACTATTCTGAATACTTACTACAAATGGAATCATATAACATGTGACCTTTGTGTCCGTCTTTTTCACATAGCTTGGTTTTGAAGTTCATCCATGTTGTAACGTGTATCGGTATTTCATACCTTTTTATGGCTGAATAACATTCAGTTGTATGATATACCACATTTTAAAAATCTATTCATCCATTGATGGACATTTGGGCTGTTCCACCTTTTGGCTATTGTAAATAGTGCCGCTGAACGTCTGTGTACAAGTTTTGGTTTTTTTTTTTTTCTTTTTCTTTTTTGAGACAGAGTCTTGCTCTGTTGCCCGGGCTAGAGTGCCATGGCGTCAGCCTAGCTCACAGCAACCTCAAACTCCTGGGCTCAAGCGATCCTCCTGCCTCATCCTCCCAAGTAGCTGGGACTACAGGCATGCGCCACCATGCCCGGCTAATTTATATATATATATATATATTTTAGTTGTCCAGATCATTTCTTTCTATGTTTTTTTAGTAGAGATGGGTCTCGCTCTTGCTCAGGCTGGTCTCGAACTCCTGACCTTGAGCGATCCACCCACCTCCGCCTCCCAGACTGCTAGGATTACAGGCGTGAGCCACCGCACCCGGCCACAAGTTTTGGTTTGAATGCTTGTTTTCACTTCTTTTGGGTATAAACTTAGGAGTAGAATTGCTGGATCATAGAATTGCTGGATCAATTCTTTTTTTTACCCCCTGCGAACTAAACTAGAATGTTAAGGCTCACCCCCTCCCCACCCACCGGCTGACTGAATGGACCCCCTCCTGGCCAAGGGGATACCCTAAAACTAAATTGCCTGCCACAGGAGGGAGGTCAGACTTGCCTCATCATGTCCCCTGCCTTCTTGGAGAAATCCTTTGTAACCCATTAACAGGCCTAAGGGTATGCAAGACAAACCTGCAGGTCCCCAATTTACACAACAAATATTTGTCTGGTGGCTTGTCTCTGATTAACAGCTCCTTATTTTAAAACATTCCAAGCCTTTAGACGAAGCTTCATGTCTTTAACCAATTACAAGTGAAAGAATCTTTAAACCCACCTATAACCTGTAAGCCCCTGCTTCACGATGGCCCACCTTTTCAGGCCAAACCAATGTATGCCTCCCACGTATTGATTTAGGACTTCACCTGTAACCCCTGTCTCCCTGAAATGTGTAAAACAAAACCGTAACCCAGCCACAGCGAGTCCACTTGCTCAAGGCTTCTTGGGTGTGGATCCGGGTCATGGTCCTCAAATTTGGCTCAGAGTAAATCTCTTTAAAATTATTTTACAGAGTTTGGCTTTTTTTCTGTTAACACCCTCCTTCCCCAACCAGTAATTCTATTTTTAAAAACTTTTTGAGGAAGTGCCAAACTGTTTTCTATAGTTACTGCATCTTATTATGTTCCCATCAGCAATGCACAAGGTTTCCAATTTCCCCACGTCCTTACCAACACTTGTTATTTTCCTTTTCTAAAAAAATCATAGCCAGTCTAGTGGGTGTGAACTTGTACCTCATCGTGAGTTGTTTGCATTTCCCTAATGACTAGTGATGTTGATCATCTTTTCATGTGCTTCTTGACCATTTGCATATCTCCTTTGCAGGAATGTCTAAGTCCTTTGTCCATCTATTTTAGTAGACTTAATTTTCTTAGTAGAGTTTCAGATATACAGAATCGAGCAGATATTACATAAAGTTCCATGTATACCCAACCTACCCTCTCCGTCCCCATGCAGTTGCCCCATTGTTAACATCTTGCAATAGCGTGATACACTTGTTATAATTCATGAACCAATACTGATACATTGTTAGTATATAGTTCACATTTGCGTTCACTCTTCGTATTGCACATTCTATGGGCTTTGAAAAATGTTTAATGACACATCCACCATTACAGTATCACACACAATAGTATCACTCCTCTAAAAGTCCCCTGTGCTCCATCTATTCAGCCTTTTCCCCCTTCCCCCCAAACCTCTGGCAATCACTAATGTTTTTACTGTCTCCATAAAGTTTATTTTTCAGAACAGTTTCATATTTACAGAAAAATTGAGAAGATAGTCCAGAGAGTTCCCCTATATTCCACATCCCGTTTCCCCTATTATAAAAATCTTTTTTTAATTTTTTTTTATTTCAGCATATTACAGGGGTACAAATGTTTACGTTACACATGTTGCCCTTGCCCCCACCCGAGTCGGAGCTTCAAGCGTGTCCATCCCTCAGATGGTGTGCACCGCACCCATTAGGTGTGAATATACCCATCTCCTCCTCCACCCTGCCACCTGCCCGACACCCGATGAATGTCACTACTATATAGGCACATAAGTGTTGATCTATTAATACTAACTTGCTGGTGAGTACATGTGGTGCTTCTTTTTCTTTTTTTTTTTATTGTTTGTTATTATAGGGGTACAGATCTTTAGGTTACGTATGTTGCCCTTGGCCCCCCCTTCCCCCCAAGTCCCAGTTTCAAGTGTGTCCATCTCTCGGATGGTGCGCATTGCACTCTTTGTGTATCGGATACTTCACTTAGTAGAATGGGTTCCAGGTTTATCCAGGATAATACAAGAGGCGTTACATCACCATTGTTTTTTGTGGCTGAGTAGAACTCCATGGTACACATATACCACATTTTATTAACCCACTCATGTATTGATGGGCACTTGGGTTGTTTCCACATCTTTGCAATTGTGAATTGTGCTGCCATAAACATTCGAGTGCAGATGTCTTTTTTATAGAATGTCTTTTGTTCTTTTGGGTAGATGCCCAGTAATGGATTACTGGATCAAATGGTAGATCTACTTGTAGCTCTTTCAGGTATCTCCACATTGCTTTCCACAGAGGTTGCGCTAGTTTGCAGTCCCACAATCTTACATTAGTATGGTACATTTGTTATAATAATCAACCAATATTGATATATCATTATTAAGCAAAGCCCATACTTTATTCAGATATGCTTAGCTTTTACCTACCGTCCTTTTATAGGTTCCAGGACTCCATCCAGGATACCACAGTACAGTTAGTTGTCATTTCTCCTTAGTCTGTTCTTGGCTGTGACAGTTTCCCAGACTTTCCTTGTCGCTGAGGCCCTTAACAGTTCTATGATGTGCTGGTCAGGTATTTTGTAGAATATTCATCAGTTGGTATTGTTGATGTTTTTCTCATGATTAGACTGGGGTTATGGGTTTAGCAAGGAAAACCACAGAGATAAAGTGCCATTTTTATCACATCATAGCTAGGATACAGCCTATCAACATGACTTTTCACTATTAACATTGATCTTTTTTTTAATTTCAGCATATTATGGGGTTACAAATGTTTAGGTTATGTATATTGCCCTTGCCCCACCTCCCCCCGTTGAAAAAGTCCCAAAACATTGATCTTGATCACCTGGCTGAGATAGTGTTTGTCAGGTTTCTCCATTGTAAAGTTACTCTTTTTTCCCCCTTTCTGTACTCTTTGGAAGGAAGTCACTGTGTGCAGCCTATGCTTAAGGAATAGAGTAATTTTCCACCTCCTTGAGAGCAGAGTATCTACAAAAATTATTTGGAGTTTTGTTTGTTTCTTTGTTTTTGAAACAGAGTCTCCCTCTGTTCTCCAGGCTAGGCAACCTCAAAATCCTAGCCTTGAGTGATCCTCCTGCCTCAGCCTCCCGAGAGTAGCTGGGACTACAGGCACACACCACCATGCCTGGCTAATTTTTTTCTATTTTTGGTAGAGACAGGGTCTTGCTCTTGCTCAGGCTGGTCTCGAACTCCTGAGGCTCAAGGGATCCTCCTGCCTTGGCCTCCCAGAGTGCTAGGATTGCAGGCGTGAGCCACTGTGCCTGGCCTATTTGTTTTTTGTTTGTTTGTTTGTTTGTTTGTTTGTTTGTTTGTTTTTGAGACACAGTCTTACTCTGTTGCCTGGGCTAGAGTGCCGTGGCGTCAGTCTAGTTCACAGCAACCTCAAACTCCTGGGCTCATGCGATCCTCCTGCCTCAGCCTCCCGGGTAGCTGGGACTACAGGCACGCACGTGCCACCACGCCTGGCTAATTTATTCTATTTTTAGTAGAGGTGGGGTCTTGCTCTTGCTCAGGCTGCTCTCGAACTCCTGAGCTCAAGCAATCATCCTGCATGACCTCCCAGAGGGCTAGGATTACAGGCGTGAGCCACCTTGCCCAGCCTATTTTAACTTTTTTTTTTAATGCAATTAACAGTAGTCTGGCAACAACTAACTAACCAATAATAGGGTGGTTCCATTTGACAACACGAATACATTGCTCCTGACACTAGGGAACCCTTCCTGGGACCCGAGGAATGTTCTTTCCTGTCAGAGGCAATGACAGCTCTTTGTAAGTACTCTCTGAAGTTAGTCTCCCCCTTGAGGGGCAGGTAAAAGGGTTTGAGGCACGCCTCCCTATGCTCATCTTTTCAAGGAGATGAGTTCCTGGACTGGATGGAGAAAATACTTTGAAGGATATGTCAGTCAGGGTTCAATCAGAGAAACAGAATCAGTAGATGATATATAGTAAGAGAGTCATTGCAAGCAATAGGCTTACACAGTTGCGGGGGGCTGCTAGACAAGGCCAAAATCGATAGGGCAGGCCGTGTGCTGTGAGTAAAGTCCATAACCAGTAGACTTTAAGTAAGGGAGGTTATCCTTGATAATCTGGGTGGGTCTGATTCGACCTGTGTTGAAAGGCCTTAAAAGCAGAGCAGAAGTTTCCCTGATTAAGAAGAAATTCTCCCTGTGAACAGCAGCCTTAGCCTGTGCCCGAGTTCCAGCCTGCGCTTTTCGATGGCCTGCCTTGTGGCTGTTGGCCTTGCCTAGCAGCCCCCCGCAACTGTGTAAGCCTATTGCTTGCAATGACTCTCTTACTATATATCATCTACTGATTCTGTTTCTCTGATTGAACCCTGACTGACATATCCGTCAAAGTATTTTCTCCATCCAGTCCAGGAACTCATCTCCTTGAAAAGACGAGCATAGGGAGGCGCGCCTCAAACCCTTTTACCTGCCCCTCAAGGGGGAGACTAACTTCAGAGAGTACTTACAAAGAGCTGTCATTGCCTCTGACAGGAAAGATGTGATTAAAGCAGATGTAGCCTAGGCTACAGTCCCCAGTTGTTATTTCAGTTATTTTGAGACATCAAAGTACTATCACGCGTGAGGAGGAGGGGAGCAGAGGAGGAGAAAAAGAAGTGGAGGAAGAGTAAGGAGGAAAGTGAGGAAGGGGAGGATGCCAGGAGATTAGCAGAGGGATTCCACAACCATGGTCACGAAGACAAGAACAAGACTGTGAAAAGACAAAAATAGCATTAAACCAGCCACGTTATGCCACAGACACAAAGCATTCCCCCTCAAGGACTCATGCAGATACACTAGACACAATGTTTTATCACATACTCCGGAGAAGAGGAGGGAGGATTCTGCAAGGAAACAGAAAGAAGTGGCAACAGTTGCCCTTGGCAGCAGTAGCAGAGACTGTGGAAGGGGATGGCTTGCTGCCACACCGTGTTTAAGAGACTGCTGGGGGCGGGGGAGGGGACTTAAACATTTTTTGAAAAAGAGATCATCAGTGGATAGAAACTCCTTGTGGCCAATCAAAAGGGAGAGTGCCATACTCACTGATCTAGAAATTCTACTTTGAGGAATGTATTCTATATTTTATTCTAGATATTCTATAAATTTATTCTATATATTCTATAAATACATGTTTGAAATACACATGTACAAAAATATTCACTGAAACAGTTTTGCAAGAGCAAAAAAACTGGAAGTAACCTCAAAGTCCATCAGTAGGAAATTGGTTAAATAAACTATGGGACAGCTAGCAGTGTAATACTGTGCAGTCATAAAAAACAGTGAGCAGCTCTATATAGAGTGACTTGGAAAGGTCTCCAAGATACATGAGCACTGTCCAGGAAATATCCAGCCATTGTTAATATATTTTTCATATTATATGGCTGGATACTTTTTGGACAGCCCTCGTACTCTTAAGTGGAAAAAGCAAGGTGCAGAGCAGTGGGCATATAATGCTACAGTTTATGGGGTTTTTTTAAACAGAAACTTTTTTTTTTTGAGACAGAGTCTCACTGTGTTGCCCGGGCTAGAGTGCTGTGGCGTCAGCCTAACTCACAGCAACCTCACACTCCTGGGCTCAAGTGATCCTCCTGCCTCAGCCTCCAGAGTAGCTGGGACTACAGGCATGCGCCACCATGCCCGGCTAATTTTTTCTATTTTTAGTTGTCCAGCTAATTTCTTTCTATTTTTAGTAGAGACGGGGCCTCACTCTTGCTCAGGTTG
The DNA here is from genome assembly GCA_004363605.1 of Indri indri. Lineage (NCBI taxonomy): Eukaryota > Metazoa > Chordata > Mammalia > Primates > Indriidae > Indri > Indri indri. The sequence continues at coordinate 61,554 of RJWJ010005374.1, forward strand.
GTCTCGAACTCCTGGGCTCAAACAATCCACCCGCCTTGGCTTCCCAGAGTGCTAGGATTACAGGCGTGAGCCACCGTGCCTGGCCTTTTTCTCTTTTTTATTAGAGACAGGGTCTCACTATATTGCCCAGGCTGATCTCAAACTCCTAGCCTCAAGCAATCCTCCCCCTCTCAGCCTACCAAAGTGAAAGGATTACAGGCATGAGCCACTGCATGTGGCCTTATTAATATTTTTTTAAAAAGGAATATATAGAGATATTGCTAAATGTGTAGAATATCTCTGGAGGGATATAAAGAGACTGATAACTGTTGTTGCCTCAGGGAGTGGAAGTGAATTGGGGGACAGGGAAGGAAGGGAAACTGACTCTTTATCACATACCTTTTTGAAGACTTTACTTTTTGCACGATGCATCATGTACATAAAAATTAAATACCATATGTATAGTAGTATCGAAAGGAGATGAGGTGCTGTTTTCTCTCAAACCACGAATCTGGAATGTATCACAGACTCTGTCAAATTTCCTGACGTCTGTCTGCTCCTAGTGCATTACCCCGGGTTGCACAGCACTTCTGCAGGTAACTTGCAAAGCACTTTTACAGAAGGGCACCTGGGCAAAAGCCAAAATCCTTGGGGGCAAAGGGGCATTTCCACTTCTTTCGACAGAAAGCAGGGATTTTATTTTTTATTTTTTTGAGACAGAGTCTTGCTCTGTTGCCCCAGGTAGAGTGCCGTGGCGTCAGCCTAGCTTACAGCAACCTCAAACTCCTGGGCTCAAGCTATCCTCCTGCCTCAGCCTCCCGAGTAGCTGGGACTACAGGCACGCGCCACCATGCCCGGCTAATTTTTTTATATATATATTTTTAGTTGTCCAGCTAATTTCTTTCTATTTTTTTAGTAGAGACGGGGGTCTCGCTCTTCTCAGGCTGGTCTCGAACTCCTGAACTTAAACAATCTGCCCGCCTCGGCCTCCCAGAGTGCTGGGATTACAGGTGTGAGCTGCCACGCCTGGCCTGAAAGCAGGGATTTTAGGAGAGCAGGGAAGATACAGCAGTGGCAAATGCATAGCTATTTTATAATGTCAGAGAGCATAATTTGGCCTTTTGGACCATGACTTAAGACATTGGAATGGCAAGGTTTTAGCTACAGAGAGCATGTTTCATGAGGGCTAGAGTGAGTGTGTTTACTTGGAGATATGCCAATCTGATCACGTGGGCTTTAAACAGAAAACAAAGGAAAACTTAGAAACATGGTCAAGTGAAACTAAAAATGGTTACAATGGAGCACATTAAGAATGGCCTTAAAGAAAGAATGGGGGAGTTCTACTCAGCCACAAAAACAATGGCGATCTAGCACCTCCTGTATACTCCTGGATAGAGCTGGAGCCCATTCTACTAAGTGAGGTAACCCAAGAACGGAAAAACAAGCACCGCGTGTACTCACCAGCAAATTGGTATTAACTGATCAACAGTTAAATGCACACATAGTAATAACATTCATCAGGTGGGAGGGAGGAGAAGGAGATGGGTATATTCACACCTAATGGGTGTGGTGTGCACCGTCTGGGGGATGGACACGCTTGAAGCTCTGACTCGGGTGGGGCAAAGGCAATATATATAACCTAAACATTTGCACCCCCGTAAGATGCTGGAAAAAAAAAAAAGAGCAACCAATTGAAAAAAAAAGAGAGAGAAAGAAAGAATGGGGCTGGGCGCAGTGGCTCACGCCTGTAATCCTAGCACTCTGGGAGGCCCAGGTGGTAGGATCCCTTGAGCGCAGGAGTTTGAGACCAGCTTGAGCAAGAGCGAGACTCCCCCCGCCCAAGTCTACAAAAAAATGTAAAAAAATTAGTAGGGCGTGGTGGTGTGCACCTGTAGTCCCAGTTACTCGGGAAGCTGAGGCAGGAGGATCCTTCCAGCCCAGGAGTTTGAGGTTGCTGTGAGCTACAATGACGATGACGCCACTGCACTCTCGCCCAGGAGACAGCAAGACTCTGTCTCAAAAGAAAAAAAAAAAGGAAAAAGAAAGAATGACAATAGAGGTGTGCCACCTTCACAAGATTGGAAAAAAGGTCAGAACTAGTATTATACCCCTGACGCTTTGTTTCCTCTACACACACCTGAACCTGTTTTTCCCATTTTTCGATTTTCTCAGAGCCCTTCCCACTATGCCCTCTGGAATCCTGCTCCATGAGAAACAAAGTCCCCTATAGCTGGCTTTCTTCACTTATCTTTCCCTTCCTGTCTTACCTGAACTGGGCTCTCCCCTGAGGCTCCTGCTTCCCTACAGACCTCTCCAGGAGACTGCTGCTTTTCTCACTACCCTCCCAAAGACAGGGAGTTGGGAGGGGATGAGAGAAGCTTTCCCCTGACTCCCCATTGCCAAATCCACCACTCCTGGGTAAAAAATTCTACTCCCTTGAGGCTCATGACATCTGGCTTTATAACCTACATGACCTTAAAAAACTAGCATCCCAGCCTCTTTATTCAGTAAGAATTTTTCAAATCTAGCTTTCAGTTTTCATCTCTACCCCATGTCCTGTCATCAGCTGGAAAACTCCAGAATGAATCTGGATGACCCGTCTGACCCCTGGCTTCCCAATTTCTTGACTTTCTCAATTGCCTTTAAGAAAATATGCAAATTCTTTAGTATAACGGAATCGTTCAAATACAGTCACCTGTCCATTTCATTTCCTGACATGATTTCTGCCTCAGTCTGTTTCGTGCTGCTATAACAGAATACTTCAAACTGGGTAATTTCTAAAGAACAGAAATTTATTTTCTGACTGTCTGGAGGCTGGGAAGTCCAAGATCAAGGAGCCAGCAGGTTCAGTTGTCTGGGAAGGGCTGAGTCCTCCAGAGAGGAGGAGGGGAATAACACTATGTCCTCACACGGCAGAGGAGAGGGTGACAAGCTGCAGCCTGTGTGAAGCGTCTTTCCGAAGGGCCTTAATCTCATTCACGAGGGAAAAGCCCTCCTGGGCTAGTCACCTCTTAAAGGACACACCTCTTAATACTATCACATTGGCAACACCTGAATTTTGGAAAAGGAACCCATTCAAACCACAGCAGTTTCTTATGTACTTTACATTCCAGCTATAAGAAATACTTTATAATTCTCTGAAGCCACTGCTGATTTTTTCCTCCAGGCCCTTTGCCCATCCTCATCCCTCTGTCTGCAATGCCAGTTCTAGTCCCAGTTACTTTGCCTGTTAAGCATCTGTATGAATGACTCATTTAACAATTTAACCTTACATCTCTTATTAGGCCTTTGCCCCAGGAACTCTGTTTACCATTCCATTTCAGCCCCCACTTCCAGGGCCACACCTTTGGCTGATCTTCACTGCCAAGAAAAACCCAACCTCTAAAATCTTAAACCCCAGTCTCACAAAAAGGCACAGGGACTTTGACTTTTGGCCAACATTGAGTAATTTACCCTACTGCTTAAAACGATAGCAACATAAAAGGTCAAACTATATAAAACTATGGTTTCCAGACATTGGACATCAGGTAGCGTATGATAGTAATCACAGAAAGAGGAGAAACAAACAAGATGAGTCTTGTGATGGCCCTAGCATTCCGCCTGGAAGGAGTTTCTAGGCCACAGTGCAGGGAGGAGGAACACAGGCAGAGCCTAGCAGTCTCTAAGTTGAGAAGACAGAGTTGGGAGACTAGGGAAGCCAAGGCAACTAAAGTTCACAGAACAGAAGACTAGAAAAAAGATAGCTGCACAGAGAGAAAACTCTGGCAATCTGGATCTGCAGAGGATGCCTCTGGAATCTTCAGCTGAGGACTAGACAGTGCATGCCCATAAAGAAACTACCTAAAGCTAGGGGAAGAACTGCCAGAAAGGATTAGAGGGGAAAAATGCTCAAAGCTCGCACAGGGACCAGAATAGTTTGTGTGCCCACCAGCCTGATTGTGGGTGGGAAAAGTTCGTAAGACACAGGGTAGAACACTAGATAGAATACTCCTTTAGTAGTGGAGCAAAACTAGCCCTAGACTAAAAGGCTGCTTTGATCCTGTCTTAAAAACCAATCAAGCAAACAAAAGCTTAAAAGTCAGCTTCAAAAAAGATCAAACTGGTTCCAAGTAACTTAACTTCCCAGAATAAAGCTTAAGAATATTTACACTAGTACAAAAATATCCAGTACCCAACAAAATAAAATTTACAATGTCTGGCATCCAATACAAAATTAATAGGCAAGCAAAGAAGCAGGAAAATATGATCCACAGTGAGGAAAAAATAAATCAGTAGAAACTGACCCGGAAATGACACAGGTGATAAAGTTAATAGACAAGGACAATAAAACAGTTATTATAACTACATTCCATATGTTCAAGATGGTGGAGGAAAAATCGAGCATGTTAAGTAGAAATATAGAAGATAGAAAAAAAGACAAATCAAACTTCTAGAGATGAAAAAGGCAATGCCTAAATAAAAAAAATACGCTAGATGGAATTAACAGCAAAATAGATACGGCAGAAAAAAAGATTAATGAATTGAAGACATAACAATAGAAATTATCTGAGTGAAACACAGAGAAAAAAGACCGGGGGGAAAAAAAAAGAACAGGCGTGGTTGGCACGGCCCGTAGTCCCAGCTCCTTGGGAGGCTGAGGCAGGAGGGTGGCTTGAGCCCAGGAGTTGGAGGTTACAGTGAGCTGCGATAACGTCACTGCACTGCAGCCTGGGTGACAGAGCCAGACCCATCTTTTTATTTTATTTTATTTTTTTTCAAGACAGAGTCTTGCTTTGTCAGCCCAGCTAGAGTGCAGCAGCGTCATCATAGCTCAGTGCAACCTCCAACTCCTGGGCTCCAGTGATCCTCTCACCTCAGCCTGCAATACCCAGAGTACCAGGATTACAGACGTGAGCCAACGCACCGGACTCAGACCCCGTATCTTAAAAAAAAATGTTGCAACTCTCTCCCCCTCAACACACGTACACTCTCTCTATAACCTTACCTTACTTTAGTTTTCTTCTTGCGTCTTACCATCACCTTATATATGTTTATTCATTATTTCTCTCCGTCCATGAAAAGAAGGACTTAATTTTGTTTAATGCTTTATTCCCAGCACTTAGATCAATGCCTGGCACATAGTATTCATTCAGTAAGTTGTTTTTTTTTTAAATTTTGACACAGGGTCTTGCTCTGTCACCTGGGCTAGAGTGCAGTGGCATTATCATAGCTCACCGCCAGCTCATAATCCTGGGTTCAAGGGATCCTTTTGCTTCAGCCTCCCAACCCGCTGGAACTACAGGTGTGCACCACCACGCAGGCTAATTTTTCTATTTTTTTTTTTTTTGGAGAGATGGGGTCTCGCTCATGCTCAGGATGGTCTCAAACTCCCACCCTCAAGTGATCCTCTAGTCTCGACCTCTCAAATTAATAGGATTACAGGTGTGAGCCACCATGCCCAGGCAATAAATATTTCTAGAATGAATAAATGAATTAATGATTTCCAACTCTTAGAACAGTGGGTAACTACATAATTGAATAAATATATCTCTGTATCCCAGGGCCCAGCATAGTACCAGGTACATAGTGGATAGTCAATAAATGTGTGTTAGGGTGGGCGTGGTGACTCTCACTGCCTGTAATCCCGGTACTTTGGGAGGCCAAGGCTGGGGGATTGCTTAAGGCCAGGAGTTTGAGACCAGCCTGGGCAACATAGAAAGACCCCATCTCTACAAAAAAATGTAAAAAAATTAGTCAGGTGTGGTGGTGTGCACCTGTAGTCCCAGCTACTCGGGAGGCTGAGGAAGGAGAATCACTTGAGCCCAGGTGTTGGAGACTGCAGTGAGCAACGATCAGGGGACTGCACTCCAGCCTGGGCAACAGAGTGAGACCCTGAGACCCCATCTCTAAAATAAATAAATAAAATAAAATAAGTGTTTGTTGAATGAAGCCTATAAACATGCACATATCTTACGAGTCTTTAAAAAACCTTCTGGTGTCATCTGTAAGGTGGAAATTAAAAAAAAAAGAAAAATAAAACCTTCTGGTGATGCCATTTCTCCCTCTAGCTGTTACTACCATTCTCCTTCCCTTGATGGCCTAGCTTCTTTCTCACCTTCCAATCACTGTTTTTTCACCTTAAAAACTTTTATGAACTGTATCATAAATACAAAAGAATATATATATTACATTTATAATATACGGTATGTATGTATAATTTAAACAATAATAAAAAGAACGCCCACGTACCCACCAACTAGCTTATGAAGCAGAACATTACCAGCGCCTTGGAACCTCTCTGCGGGCCCTTCTGGACTGTATCCTTTCCTTCTCCACAAGATATAACTGCTATCAGGAATTATGCTTTTCTTTATGACTTTCTCATCTGTGATTTTGAATTTTATATACATAGAATCATATTGTATGAATTTTTCTGAACTTTCTTTCCCTCTACTTTATGTTTGTGGGATTCATCATGTTGATGTTTCTAGCCGTCGGTATTCATTTTCACCAATGTATAGTTTTCCATTTTATGATTACACCACAATTTATTAAACCATTTTCCTGCTGAAGGACATTGGAGCTCTTTCCAACTATTTGCTATTAAGATCAGTGCTGGTATTAACACTCTTTTTTTTTTTTTTTTGAGACAGAGTCTCACTCTGTTGCCCGGGCTAGAGTGCCGTGGCATCAGCCTAGCTGACAGCAACCTCAAACTCCTGGGCTCAAGCGATCCTCCTACCTCAGCCTCCCAAGTAGTTGGGACTACAGGCACACGCCACCATGTCCAGCTAATTTTTTCTATATATTTTTAGTTGTCCGGATAATTTCTTTCTATTTTTAGTAGAGACGGGGGTCTCACTCTTGCTCAGACTGGTCTCGAACTCCTGACCTTGAGTGATCCTCCCGCCTCAGCCTCCCAGAGTGCTAGGATTACAGGCCTGAGCCACCATGCCCGGCCTAGAATGATGACTTTTGATTAACGGAAGTTTATTTATTTATTTATTTATTTTTTATTTTATTTTTTTTTTTTTTTGAGACAGAGTCTCACTCTCTTGCCTGGGGCGAGTGCCGTGGCGTCAGCCTAGCTCACAGCAACCTCGAACTCCTGGGCTCGAGCAATCCTACTGTCTCAGCCTCCCGACTGGCTGGGACTACAGGCATGTGCCACCATGCCCGGCTAATTTTTTCTCTATATATTTTTAGCTGTCCAAT